>APFE030919558.1:0-13534 GCA_000404065.3 Pinus taeda | reverse complement strand
ATGGCATACATACATGCATATATACATATAAACATTAGCATAAAACATTCATGATCCATAATGACCTTGTTAGACAATGACGTACATACATATATAGAGATCAACATAATCATGATCAAAACATAATTACCATATATCATAAGATCAAACTTAAAGGAACTCCCTTTATCTGTGTGTACCGTGCACAACATTGAGAACACCAGTTCCCAAAAGGCATATGACGCCTCAAATCCATTTTCTTTACCTTTATTGTTACAATTCTCATGATTGTCCTACCACCATCCACTATCCTAATGGACCCAACCAATCCAACCGACTATCATACTCTTGCCTTTAGTTTCCCTTTACTCATGCTTCGGCTTCATCTGGATCTCATAATTACCTGTTGGATTTCATTCAGCTCTCCCCGAGCTCCATTAACTTTCCTCTTTCACCAACTAATTCCTAAGAACCTTAAAATATAAAAGGAAATAAGAAGAAACAAACAAGAAGAAAACCATGAAAAACCAATAGCAATACGACACCACAAACTAAGTGACATTGCCATGCACCAGACACAAACAAAACTGCAAATCAAGTGCAAACAAATTACAATGCTAAAAGTACAAAATTTTCAACATAAAATATGACTCAATCGTCACTGGTTCCCAATGCTTCCAAGGGAAATCTCAACCCGGTCCTTCTTCAAGATTTCATGGCAATCTCTTTTTCCATGCAATTCCCTACATCATATTTCCATAAACACATAATTATCAATGCATAAATAATTATAACAACATACTGGTTACCTTACCTTGTTTCACGAGGCACATTGACCTTTAACTGAACATGTACATATATCATCTCTCAAGGGACTCCATCTCCTTGACGAATCCATCCATAACTAAAAACCAATTGTTATACATGTCAAACACATGTTCATGAATATATCACATATCCACATAATTTCATACAAAATCAGGGTTAAGAAGACTTCTTATATTCATGTGAAGCACTCATTCATTTGGAATTGCGGTTTCCAAACATATCCAAAGTAATTCTCACCCAATTCCATTTTTTTACCTTTTTCCTTGATGCAATTGAGTCTTATTATGTGTTATCACATCATCTAGTTGATAGTTATATAAACAAATCAAATTTTACCTTCTCATGCTAATACTAAGCATGTTTTGTTTCAATTGTTCACACGTGTCAATCACATGTTCCAAATATCAAGGCATCATATCTATTAATTTGAAATCAACCTTTACCAAAACTAACAACCATGTCATAATCAACTCACAGTCATTAATCATAATACTACAACTAGCACCCATTTGCACTCAAGTGCATATCAATTGTCTCAACACGTATTATGTTAGTACAACCATCTTAAAACAATATTATTCCTTTATGCAATATTATAGGCACATATTCCTATCATGCCACTTTTCCATTTCATAGATTTCACGTCAGGCCTGTAAGAGGAGTCATGTGAACCGTAGTCCACTACTCTGTTCTTCATCCTTGATCTTCTATTTCCTGTAAACATCCCATGTTATATAAACCAAATAGATGACATAATCAAACCCATACCTCAATGTATCTCATGGGAGGCTATCACATCTCCACAAGTCAGTCTAAATTAGTACGACACAATATCACGAATAAAAAAAACGCATACCTGAATAGCATAACCATAACCATCTGCATAGGCCAATCTAGATAAGCATGATACATATAACATCAAGATCTTAAATTCAATTACCATAATCATCATGTGCATGACCACAATTCATATAACAACAAGTTAACTACCATGCATGACTAACTAGCACACATGCATATGACCGCATTGATCAACTAGAATACATCATGCATGTAACCACAAAAACAATAAAATGACATGCATGTGTATAACGACGATGAAAATAAAAACCATTAATCATCATACTTTCATTCCCAACATACAAACTTGTATGACAATATTCTCTTACCCTGAGGTCTAGTGATGCAACCTCGCTCTAATAATATGTATCTTTTGTTCCATCTTAGCCAACAGATCAGCATCATTACATACCAACAACATTATGATGACACAAACTGCATAATGACCACCACAATGCATGTTTGAACTACTATCCATGTATAACCATATACATTTAGCTCATCTAATCCAAGTGTTTGAACCTAGAAGCTTTGATACCACCCCTTCCACATTTACACAATTTCACTAGCTTGCCATGGTAAACATGAGACAAAGAGTTATTATGACATGACCTGACCTCCCAGCTCCAATTAAGGAAGTGGGGCCTACAAATTGACTGCAAACTGACAACTCACAACATCCCTCGGGGCTATAAGACACTCAGAGGCCAAAGGACCACCCCATGTCACAAAAACCTAGGTTGCAACTCTTTTTCACTATCATAGACCCCAATCACATACATGACAAGGCTGTGTGCGATTATAGGCCTCCAATTTCATGCACAACACTTACTTCATGCGGTTGTGACCCAAATTGCCCAGTTCAAAGGGTGTGGTCTCCATATCTGAGCCACAATTCCAAGATAGCCTCCATACCACAACCCATAACTCCCTGAGACTTTTCAAAATCATAATCGACATGAAAACAAAGCTAAACATCCAACTTGGAGGCATAACTTGACCTAGATTGCCTATAACACACCAGACATTTTTTCAAACACATGCAAAACATGTAAGTTACAAGTCATGAATGCATATATGATCATAAACTGGTATTATTCAACTGAGAACCATCGAGAAGGCTCTAAACCCTCTCCAGCTAGCTACAACATCACTTGTTAGTCCGTACATTCATCAACCAATCAATAGTTAAGCAATTCCTGACAAGAGCCATAGATAATACACATCATATAACCAGTAAATAAACAGCGTAGAAATCATGGAAACTCAGCCATAATATGGCCAACATGATCACTACATATGCTTATAGATTACAATAAAGAAATGTATCATATTAACATATGAAAATACCAACCAAGTCAGGGACTTCCACATACCACCCAACCATATATTGGTCTGAACCAAATCTCTCATTTAGTCAATCACCCTCGCACCATATTCCAAGCTTGAATGTAATATCTCATTAAATAAACCAAACCAGGGCTTCCAAAGGCTAAACCACCTCAACCCTCAACTATAGTGATTCCACCTCCACAGTCGAACATCACTAACACCAACCACATCAGTCTCTACCCAAGTTTTCCAAGGCTCCAGGAACTAATAACTGAACCCACAGCCTTCTAGGGCTCTAGAGAATTTGTCCAACCCGGCTCCAAGGACTAGTATCTCAAGCCACCAATGGCTCCAAAGCATTTGTCCCAACCTAGGCTCTAGGAGTAGTAACTCAACCCAAGTGTTTCCAAAGCTTCCAGAGCATTTTTCCAACTCGCAACCACAAGGAATTATGAGCTCCAATCAGAAAAAAAATCAAGTGGAAAAACCCACAATACCATGGTTATCCAAGAAATGGAAAGTCAAGGCTAAAACCATAGTCAATCCAGGCATATCTCCATGCCAATGACAGCACATAACCCAAATAGCATTATGCATCCATAAATCAGTAAGGAAATCACACATGCAACTTGTTATCTGCCAAGAAATCTACTTGTAGTTTCTAATCCAAATATTTCCTTGCACTTTCTTGCTTTGCTTTGCCTTCTTTCTCCAATCCAAGTGAATACTAGAGCACTCTAAGCATGCTCCAAGAATGCTCTAAGCGTGCAAGAGTATGAGAGAATGAAATGAGAGCTCCAAAACTAAACTGACAAAAGACTATGAATTGATCCTCATAATTCTTTTAATTATTGAGACATACCCGATAAACATATGGATGGGGTATGTGCCTTAGAGGTAGTGTGCAGCTCACATAGAGCCTCTAAGCATGATGTCTAGTTAAGGCCTTCAATGACAATGTTGGTTATGGTATAGATGCTTGAAAAAATATGGCTTAGCAATCTGACTCTTCTTATGAGAATGCTTCAAGAATTAGATTCCTTGTACTTCATGATGGGATTATGAATACCTCCCTAGTTAAGAGGGAGTGTTCGAATTTGTAACTAGGTTTTGTCCATAAATACCTTTTGTAAACATGAGATTGTATATTTTGTATAAAGAAAGAAAAGAAACGTATTTTATTTAAAGCATGGGTTTCATGCCAAAGTCTAGGTCAAAGCATGTTCTTCATGCTTCTAGGTCTTTCTAAGACAAAGAAGAATTTATGTCGTGTATTATAGTCCTATTTACAATCATTGTAACAAAAGAAAAATATTTTTTTTTGTCAAGAAAAGTTCGTTTATTCCTCTAAGACCAAGTCGTCCCCAGTTAAGGACAATTCGGCCTAAGCAGGGGTTATTTGACCCCTCAAGAAGGCTATAAATACAAGGAGTTTGATCTCATTTGCTACACTCACTCATCACAAGTTTGATTTGCAATAGTGAAGGAGAAAAAGATCCAGAAGGATGAATAAAAGAAGGAAAAATTGAGGTTTATTGGAAAATTATCTCTCTCTCTCTCTCTCTCTCTCTCTCTCTCTCTCTCTCTTTATTCACATATGCGAAGTAAGGTTTCTATGAAACTACCAGTTCCAAGAGGCCAAAATTGTAGGGTCGAAATTCTGAAGATTTGTTGCAGGGCCAAAACTCTAAAGTGAAGTTGTAGAAGGTCAAAGTTTTGAAGTTGTGTTGAAGAGATGTTTTTGTTGGACACCTAATCCTCTAAGGGTTGGTGTGGAAGCTGAACAGCCAAAAGGAGTCCAAGGGACCACTTGGAATATGAAACCAAGGGTCACTCCTATGTATTATAAATATGTATCATTTTGAATAAGAAATGCAATCTCATGTTTACCTTTCCTATTGTGTCTCTGCCATGTGTGTGTCTACCATGGTATTAGAGTTGCAGGAGAATTTCTTCCCTTCTCAAGTTTGAGCCACTAGTTGTGGCCTCTCTGTGCATGTCAGTTCTGCATTCCTGCGAATAGAACTGTTATTATTGTGTGCATGCCTATTTCATGCTACACACTCTCTGGCTGACCTCTCTCAGCTAGATTTGTGTTGGGTTCTCTATCCACTGCCTCAAAAAAAAACAAACAAACAAACAAACAAACAAACAAACAAAAAAAACAAAAAAAAACAAAAAAAACAAAAACAAAAACGCACCAGCACTCCTGTCCTTTAACCCTCTATCACGTTGAATGCTTCTATCTATGTTCTGCATATTTTGTAAAATTAACAATGCACCAGAGGTTGATTTTTAGAGCTTACGCTGAGTCTGGATCTTTTCTTTCATTCGCTGCACAGGTTTCTTGAGGAAGGTGAAATGAAACCCACTCATTTTTGCTGATGTATGAGATATCTCCTACCCAAGTCGATTTTTTGTCAACTAAAGACAAGTTCACACCTGAGTCCCTAAATTCGAAGTGTTGTTGAGGAGGGCTGAGTTTGTTGGGAACGCATAAGACTGAGTGCATCAGCTGAATGTGGACATATTTACTTCCATGACCATCGAGCCACCTTGTTCCTTAGGCTTTTCGCAAACCGGCGTTTGATTATGAGACCAATGAACTAAGAGAATTGCATTAAGAGAAGCTTTGGTTCTTGGGTAGACTATTTTGTTCTCCCTGCTTTAAGACTCTGTTTGACCATAAAATCTTTGCATCGGTCTCAAGGTTGGATTCCTTTCTGCATATCTGTCGAAGCTTTGGCCAGTGGAAACAACCTATCTCATAAATCATCTTTTTGTTTGATTAAGGACTGGTTTTTGGCTTCAAAGGTTGGTGATTCTGGAGAGGAGTTATGGAAAGATGATGTTGCTTTCTTGGCTTGGAAAGATGATCCTAGCAAGTTTGAGTCCTATTTATAAGAATTAAGAGCGCAAAAAGTTTACAGACAGTTATTGGATATAGGAAGATCTAAGGAAGAGTTGCAAGCATTCCCTGAAGGTCTGTCTGCTCTTCTAAAAAAAAAGGTTCAACCATCAATGAGATCAGAGCTGGTAGAAAAACTTCTAGAATTTCTTAATTCATGAGATTGATAATCATTCTAGTACAGAGTTTGACTACTTTTGGGGTCTTCTATTTTCTTTATTTGTAATTAATAATTATGAACGACCAGGAATTATCTTGGCAATAGAATATTAATGTGTATTTGTGGAGTGGTCATAATGCTTTTCCATGGCGCTGCCACGATATACTAGTCTAGTTTAGTTTATTCCCCAATTTGGTTATGATTGCAACATTTGTATTTTCTTTCAATGGTAAAACATTGCCTGTTGTTTTCCTACTAATCTCCAGTTCTGGACTGAGTTTGCTTTCCTGGGGTTGTGTGTTACGTCAGAGATAAATTCTGCGCAGATTTCTAGTGTAAATAAACCAAATTTGAAGAGATAGACAGGCTACAAGTTAAGCTCAGCAACCAGTTTGTCCTTCCCCAGTTGCACCACCACTAGCTAAGCATGCAAGAGCCACGAAAAATGATATACCATTCCAACAAAACTATGTTCATGCAATGATTCTCCCAGTTATGGGACTCTGCTCAATTATATAACATTCTGCTCCACCACTCTATAGCAGCATCAAAGACAGCTTCTGCTTGGTCAATATCACCTGCCTTCTCTTTTAAAGATACTAATGTAGCAACAGTTCCGAGCATTGTGGGAATCTCCTTTTGACGGCAATGACGACTTGAATTTGGAGAAAATCCCATCTATTGACAAGGCATAAGCAGCTTTGAAGTTCAATATTCCTGCTTCAATACTTTCTCTCTGCATGATACAAGTAAAACGAAACTTCTCATCAGCTTGATCCATATTAATGTGAGTTGTGGCAATTGTACTTGCGTCAAAATCAATGGGATGTAAACGTTCATTGTACAATTTTTCATGTTGATCCACTGGTGCCGCCTGAGGGGAAGGATTGATACGAATGGTTGTGTTGTTGCTTATCTTGAATAAAGATTGAATATGCAAGTGAATTTTTTTCTTTCTACCGAGATTGATCATTGGAAGAAAGATTACAAGTTTGGTTTTGGGATGACTGTTGGGGAGTTGTAGCAAAAAGGCGAAATAGTTGTTTAACCTCTTTTACCAAGGCAAATGTGTATACTTTATTTTTACTAAAGTGGTATACGTATGATTATGTAGCTTGTGAATGATTGCCTATGGAAGAGGCTTAGTACTTGACAGTGAATTGGAACAGAAACACATGATCAAATAATCTCTATTTTGTGTTGGAGTTGCTCATTCAACATGAGAGTGTTCATTGGCAGTATATGCCTTGAGTTTCTGTAATATGTTTGTTGAAGCATTTGCACAAATTTTCTAGGAATATTTTCTTCGTGGTCATTATTTGTGAAAACGGAATTGAATTCACAAAATTTGGGTAGAGTCCATTATTTTTTTAACATTCCATTACATTAAAAAAAATGAGTGCTTCGCCTAACATAATAGGTGTACCTTTGGTGCAATTAGTATAAAGCTTTATCAGTTATTTGATAGACGAATAGTTGTTAAGTTTGAAGATTTTGGGTGCCCAAAAAATTTTATTTTTTGGGCTAAAGAGAATACCTTGCAGTGACATTGGTTCATAGTTGTGAACAAATTTTTAAGTTTGACATTGGAGAAAATGACTCAAATTGGTGAAGTATTAGAGTTTTTGAAAACTCTAATACAATCTACTTCTAATGGCACATTCCAAATCAACGAAGACTCTCTCTCTCTCAAAAATCCAGACTTTTCTACAATATGCACAAGAACAAATTGATTTTTTGCAACTTGAATCTCAACTACATCAGGAAGAATTACAGCAATGGAGTTATCATTTTGAACCTGTTTCTGTTTAGAAGATTGAAACAGACTCTCATAAACAACAAAACAATAATCTTACAGTTGATTCAGAGCCCAATAAAGTAGCACAATTATATGCAGATGCAGAAATTCAGTTTGCACTTCCCAAACCCATCATCAGACCTTGGGAAGAGCTTGTCCACAACAAGCACAGAACAGGTCTTAGATATGATAAGGAGGTTTCCTTTCATATTCCAGAGTATTCCAAACCCATCAAATTTCAAAGTGTTGGGTTCCTTCATGATAGTGCACCTTTAGCTGTCCCAGATTCTGCACCTCTTCCACATCAACAACAACATATTATGAAATTCCAACACTATGACCAAGTTGGCCATATAAAAGATCATTGTTTTGATCTTCATCCATGTATGCATTGTCATAAAATAATCATTCTTCAAACAGATGCTTCAGAAACAAACCTCCCGCAAGAACAAAAATTCATCTTGGATGGATTGCTTCTTGGCAATGGGCATCAAAAGCCAAGAAGATATTTCAGTCATATGTCTGAACTTGTTCTAGAGTATTGAACATTCTTGCAGTTTAGTTTCATCCATCATGTCACCTTGTATCAGATAGGGGGGGAAGTGATGGTCATCTACAAGCTTCAAAGCCATGTCAAGTGAACCTGAGCCACAACCTTCCATGCTAGTTTCAGAGTTGTAGCCAGAGACAAATATGCCCCTAAGAATACCTTCAGTGAGTGATACCTCTTCAAAGAATCGGGGACACTTCCTCTAGAAAAAGACTTCAGCTTCTTACCAGTGTTGGAAGAGTTCCAGGAATTGCATTAAGCATTCCAGAGTTGTTAGTCATCCTTAAACCACCATACGTTCAGACCTCCCTTTTCAGGTTGAAGTTCTCCCTTTTATGTGGGATGAGACCTCCCTTTATTGGTTGAAGGTTTCCCTCTTCAAAACAGCAGGAGCACTTCCTCTAGCAGAAGACCTGAGCTTCATGCCAGACTTGGAAGAGTTCTGATAACTGCACTAAGCATTCCAGCATTGGTGGTTATCCTTAAACCACCTCCTTTATACCAAAATTTTAGAGAGCACTTTAGCCATGCATTTCTTGCACATTTTGTATTACATCTCCCTTCTTGGACTCATACATAACCCTTCGGATTAAGGGGGGAATGTTGGCCACCTAATCCTCTAAGGGTTGGTGTGGAAGATGAACAGCCAAAAGGAG
This sequence comes from Pinus taeda, assembly GCA_000404065.3. Classification (NCBI taxonomy): domain Eukaryota; kingdom Viridiplantae; phylum Streptophyta; class Pinopsida; order Pinales; family Pinaceae; genus Pinus; species Pinus taeda. The sequence continues at coordinate 4,483 of APFE030919558.1, read as the reverse complement.
TCCAAAGGACCACTTGGAATATAAAACCAAAGGTCACTCCTATGTAATAAATATGTGTCATTGTGAATAAGAAATGCAATCTCATGTTTATCTTTCCTATTGTGTCTCCGCCATGTGTGTCTAACAGTTTTTTGGGGGTTGACTTGGTGCTTGGGAGGATTTTGGGCTTTGGTGTTTGGGTCTTGGAAGTCTCATTGTAAGAAGATTCTATAAAAAGAGAAGCATTCTTTATGGATTTTCCCCTTGGAGGGGTTTTACCCTAGCTTGGAACCTATATCTTGTGTACTTTATTTCGTTGTGATCTTCATTGTTTTGGTAATTGCTTGATGAACAAACAATAATAAGTAATAGAATGCCAATGAACATCACAAGTAATTATCAAGTAAGGAAAGTTAACAATAATTTACAAATCTCTTGATTTTCCAACACTTTTCTTAGGTTTATCTTCATCATCATTGTTATTTTTGAAAGGGAACTTAGTTTCATATTGTTCTAATTTACCACATCTAAAGTAGATGAGAGGTAACTTACCTTTGAGTTTGGATCCTTTTTTCAACTTCTTGATAAATTGTGCCATTTCAGTATCAGAATAATCATTGTTACAATCACAATTTTTTCATTTTCTTGATGTCTTTATCCCTTGAATGCAGCTTCCTTATGAGTTAAATTTCATGATCTCATCTCGTATGTTGTGAGAATTCCATGAAGTTCATCCATTGATAAAGAGTCCAAATCTTTTAGTTATCCTATGGCACAAACCTTGGCATCAAAATGATATGGAAGAGATCTCAAGATAATTTGGACAACTATATTATCTTTGACAACTTCACCTAGACCTTTGAGATGGTTGACTACCTCATTTACTCGAAGAAAATAAGAAACAGTGTCTTCTATTGGGAATCATGATTGTGATTAGACCAAAACCCGTAGGTGTTAGTCAACAATCGCATCACCAGAGATAAGGATCCATGAGAGGCAGATAGTCCATGTCGCGAAACACACGGGGACCACTGGTTTATCCAATGTCCAACAATCTCCCCCGCCCTAACACAAGCCATATGTGTATCGAACTCATGACCTACGCTCTGATACCACTTGTTGGGAATCACAATTGTCGTTAGACCAGAACTCGTAGATGTTAGTCAACGATCACATCACCAAAGATAAGGATCCACGAGAGGTGACTAGTCCATGTCGCGAAACACACGGGAAACTTTCATTTATCCAATGTCCAACATCTTCTGCGTTAATGATCTTGAGAATTTCAAATTTCCTTCTATAAGTTTGAAGCTTTTCCCTTTTTACCTTCTCATCTCCTTCGTAAATATGGATGAGTTTGTCCCACATCTCTTTAGCTATTTTAATGCCCATAACTTTGGTGAATAATGAATCTAACACACTGCTTGATATAGAATTCAATGCCTTTGCATTTTCCACATATCATTTCTTCATGTACGGATCTATTGGAAGAGGAGATGGGATCTTGTATCCATCTATAACAGATTGCCAAAAATTGACTCCAAGAGACGTTAAGTAGTACTCCATTCTGACCTTCCAAAAGACAATTTGTCCCATAAATTAGGGGTCCTTACCATCTTTACTGGCCATTTTGATTCAAAAATCCTTCTTCCAGTTGTTAGATTGATCTTGAAGAAGTAGGCATTGATCCTAATTTTTAAAACCCCCTTTATAAAGACTGCTATCCTGATCTCTTTATGGATCAATTTCAGAGTGTTTCAAACTAGATCCACTTTCAGCTATTCTAAAATCAATTACTCAAATATTGAATCAAATAAATCACCAAATCAACCGATGTAACCAATGCAACTAGTTCAAACTAGATTAGAACATACTATGCCAATGTAGATTCACTCACCAATATACTAATCCAGACATTGTTACCCATCACAGATACCAATTGTTTCCACTACAAACCCTGATCAAGCATAAATTAGATGGTATGCACTGCTATTCTTAATCATACCTACATATGTACGCACTTCTCCTAAGGAATACCTGCGTATAGATCTAAATAATACTAATACCTAAATCTAAATCACTGTCACGCTAAAACTATCATTGTATCACATGCTAAACCCATCACATATCACAAAACCAATTACATATATTTATACAACAACATCATCGCTTAGATACAATTTTATTCCACAATCAGTTTAACCCAAAAAATACTGTCAAACATAGATCATTATGAGAGGGACATCATTGGCAAACAATAACAAACATATCTGAATTGATCTACCATCATTAATAGTTCATGTTTCAAATCCCTAACAGTTGTATGTGACTTTTATAAAGAACAACCGTGTATGTACGCACTTTTAATATTTCACACTTGTGTACATATTTTGAAATTTCACAAAATATATACGTGACCCCTCTGAAGTAGATCCGCACTTGTATGTGAACTTTCCGAATAAAACCTGCATAAAGATATGAATCAGTGAATCATTCCTTCATTGCAACCACAAAACATATTTCACAACCCTTACTATCATATGTGCATAACATTACCATCATATATTTATCATTGTTAGTCATAATCATAAAGGCTTAAGAAAGCATATTTATTAGTCACTACAATGCTTTCAGATCTATCAAATATGAACCTCCTTCATGCTCCTTGGTGCCCACTTGTTTTAGATCAAACCACTCATTAATAACCAATAACTTTGACACCTAACACTTTGATCTACATCTCCTTATATAGCTTAGGCCAAATCCAATACCTTAGGTAAATTCCATAGTTATGTCGATGGTATTATTTGAAAGGATCAAATATATTTATTTTCGTGCTCATTACTATGGCCCAATACCATGGTAAAGACCCTTGGTATTGAGAATACCATTGTAAAGAAATTGTACAATATTTTGCTTCATGATACCCATATATGTACGTGGTATTTGTTCACAGGACCTGTGAATATTTTCCTACACTTTACCTTTATCATTCCCCTATCTCCGAACTGATATTCCTTTGTCCAATCTCTTTGTCACATATGTACTAACATGCATACTCATCTTGCTACCATCATGTTGACAATTTTATCAAGTAGGCTTCCATCAAGGACAACACATTAGTCATATTGAAATTAGGTAAAGAGTGAAACCTTGATCTCAACACGGTCAGAGTCTAAATCTTTCCAAGTCTTTGAACAACTCCAGAAATACCACCAGATAATGTGGAGAAAAGTGTATACCATATTTGGGTATCCATGACGTAGATCAATATTGCAGAAGCGCAGAGAACTTTCCTTGATACTATGAGAGTAATTTGGGGACAACAAATTTCTATTAGGCCATGAATTTGTAAAGGTAATTCAAACATTCTTGTATATCAATGGAACTACCTATTGTATACTGAAGAATTAATTCCTTCTTATAGTTTGTTAAGGTAAGGATATTGATGCATATATTTTTGTCAAGCTTATATTTCTTCCAGTCCTAAAATTTCCACAAGGACTTTAGATCTGCATTGACCATCTAAATATTGGTAAAAGGTATTCGTAGTGTTGAATAATATCTCATTCCTAGGAACGGCTGTCAGTGTGACTAGAGTTGGTCTTTATGGAAGTATAAGTTCCTTATGATCAATTTTGTAATTGTTGTTCCAGTGAAACGAGAGGAGGTCACCTTTCATGGGTAAATTTTCATTATCTACAAAATATGCATGGCTTGTGTCCAGGGATGCTAAGGTAATGAAGGCAGTGGCCTTCACCATAAATAGACTTACCCATGCTAGAATTTCTATGACCGTGACGATCACATAGTCCTCCCTTACAATTGTAGTATTCTTACCCCACATATTTCAAATTTCATCTCCAATGTGATACTACATACCATTGCTAACAACATTCTCTCAAGATTTGTCTTTATGTAAGGGAAATTTAGGCAAAAACACAACCAACAATGGTGACTATTGAGCAACTACTGCAAAAATTTATGTGGCCCTTATCGGCAGATCCAGGAATAATTTAAGACAAGAATTTGTCCATCAGCCACTTTCATAGTACTAGGTGACTAATACACATTGAATCCTCTGTAAAAATATAATATATTCAAACTTTATTGAGGTTGTGATGATATAGGTGGTTGTGTGAAGGCTGCAATATTCGATTGCCATCTCTTTTTTTGTATGCAAGGAAAATTCATATTGGAAGCATACGAGTCCAATCATCAACAGCTCAATGTGAGTAGGAAGAATTTCTTGTTGTATAGTCTTCAATATTAATTAAAATAGTACTTTTGTTTCTCCACCATCTATGATCAATATGATTTTGACTCTTTATCATTTTATTATATTTATTTTATGATAACTAATATATGTAGGTTGCATCATGCTACTCCAAATTATTATATATCATAGAATTTGTTTCTTACCTATTTCAACTCTATCATCAATTTGATTTTGAGTCTTTATGATATCATTATATCTATTTTATCATATGTGATTTATGTCCCT
>APFE030919551.1:1228-21340 GCA_000404065.3 Pinus taeda | reverse complement strand
AGACCAAGGAGTACATGAAATAATTCATTAACAACAAATCATTGAGAAGAACGGACTTATTTGTATTAAAGAAACAAAAAAGGAACCATTACAACCTGAGCCTTGTGTTGTGCAAGTTCCTCCCAGGGTCCAACAAGAGATTTCCTCTACTTTGACAAGCTCACCCACTCCCAATATGGCAACAAGGAAGGATAGTGATCTCTCCTCACAAGTCAACAATGGAAGTCCTAATTCCAGCAGCATTACCCTTTAGAATGTTCAGCTTTCAACCTCCCCTCCCTTTGGCCCAATGCCTGTATTTATAGTATTCTAGAGGAGGTTATACAGTTCCAACATCAATGGGATACTCCCTCTTTTGGATGGGGTAGCTCCTCTCTTGATGGGATAAGTTCCTCTATCATAGGGATGCATGAACCATCTTGAGGCGCTCAATACACATCAAACACTCTTCTAGAAGGCTCTAGAAGTGACCACAAGTAACTTTTTAAAGATGAAACTCGCGCCTTTTGACCTTTCCAGGGGTACGCACCCACCTTTAGCATACAGAGCGTATAAGTACGCAGGTGCAGTGTATTTGGGGTGCGTACACGCAGGGAAGGTAGAGAGAAACTGCTTACCCAGAGATAAACATGTTTTTAAGTGACTTTCTCTCTTTTGAAGTTTTGACATGAAGAGCAGAGGTATGGGGCTTGACAAAGAGGACAATATGGCTATTGATGGGGCCATATAACTGCAGATAGTCAAGGCGACAAAATTCAATGTAACAGAAAGGAACAAAAAAATGCAAAAGTGTTGTTCCTTTGGAAAGGAACAGCAAAATAGCGAAAATGTTGTTCCTTCGGAAAGGAACAACAAAATGCAAAAGTGTTGTTCCTTCGGAAAGGAACAACAAAACGGTGAAAATGTTGTTCCTTCGGAAAGGACAACAAAATGCAAAAGTGTTGTTCCTTTAGAAAGGAACAACAAAATGGTGAAAATGTTTTTCCTTCGGAAAGGAACAACAAAATGCAAAAGTGTTGTTCCTTCGAAAAGGAACAACAAAATGGAAAAAATGTTGTTCCTTCAGAAAGGAATAGCAAAATGTAAAAAATTGCAGAAATGCAGAAATCTGTACAGAAAGTAATTTATACAAGAAGAACAGAAAAAGTTATGTACAAAATTTAAAAGTAATAAAATTACATAGTGAACCAAAGGTGAGGAATAATTCTCTTCCTCAGCTAGAATCTGCATGTCAGAATCTTCCTAGAGTTGTTAGTAGAAGGATTCTTGAGTAAGCGGTTTATGGTGCAGTCGAACTCGGTGACCATTTGCTTTAAAGGTATGTCCAGACCCGTTAATAATGGTCAAATTAATAGTTCCATTATCATGCACTTTCTAGATTTCATATGGTCCAAGCCAGCGAGTCTGAAGTGAAAATCCTAAAACCTGGAATTGTATAGGAGTGCCTAATCTCCTTCGTGGAAGATTTTCTTTTTGATCAGGGCGTCATGCCATTTTTCTATGTGCTGTTGAATTAATGCAGTGTGTTGAAGAGCCGAGAGCCTACTTTCATCTAGCTCGTTAATTTTTTGTAATCTATTAGTTTGGGCCTCATTTAAATCTAGATCGACCTCCTGTGTTGTTCGTAGCATGTGTATTTCGAACTCTACTGGAAATATGGGTTCCTTTCCAAATACTAGCTGATATGGTGAATAACCGGTGGTGTTTCTCCATGTTGTTCAGTATGCCCACAAGGCTTCCAACAATATTGTAGCCCAATCATGTCTATGTGATGCAATGGGTTTTGTTAATATTGCTTGTATGACTTTATTCATGCTCTCTACTTGGCCATTTCCCTATGGGTGATACAGAGTGGTAATCTTGTGCTGAATGTGATAGTTTTTTAATGTTGCAGCAATTTTATTACTTACAAACTGTGGTCCTCGGTCCATGATTATGTCTCTTGGGAGGCCATATCGCATAAATATTTGGAACATGAAATGAATCATAGAGTCCTTTGTAGCTCTTGGAAGTGCCTCTGCTTCAACCCATTTGGTCATATACTCAGTTGCTACTAAAATATATGTTTTCTGGTTTGATGATGGGTTGATCAAACCAACAAAATTTAGTGCCCAACACTCAAATGGTTTGATTACTAGTTGTGGGTTTAAAGGCATTTCATTGGATTGTCCAAGGCATCCTGCTCTTTGGCAACTATCACAAGCTTGAACAAATTTCTTTGCATCTTTGAAGATTGTGGGCTAGTATTACCCTGTTTGTAGAACTTTGTGACCAGTTCTTCGATCTGTGAAATGTCTGCCACATGGTCCATCGTGACAGGCTTTCAAAATGTCAAATATTTCATCTTCATGGATGCATCTTTTGGTGTGCATATCTACCCCTGTATGAAATAGGTAGCCCCCAATCTAAGAAAATCAAGTACTACATTGCACAATCTGTTTTCATTCATTGGGGGTTAGATGCTTTGGTAATTTGCCTACTGCTAAATAACTTGCGACATCAACGTACTAGGGCTTCTTGACAGTAACATCAAATAAATTTTCATCTGGAAATTGATCTTCAACTACTGTTGTGTCCACTGGCTTCGACATTCGTGAGAGAAAATCAGCTACGAGATTCTCTTTCCTAGGTTGATCTTTTATTGTGATGTCAAACTCCTGCAATAAAATAAACCATCTTGTTACTCTACCATTTGTAATTGGTTTATTTTCTAAATATTTTATGGCAGAGTGATATGTATATAAAACAACAGGATATCTAGTGATATAATGCCTAAATTTATTTACAGCATGTATTACTGCTAAAAATTCTTTTTTAGTAAAAGTATAGTTTAGCTCAGCAGGAAACAAATTCTTGCTAATATAATAGATTGCATATGGTTTTTTGTCTTCTTCGTTCCCAAGGACTACTCCAATAGCTGTGTCTGAAGCATTTGATAAAATTTGGAATAGCAGGTCCCAATTTGGGCCTCTGAGCATTGGGGCTATTGACACAAGCGTTTTTAGATCCTCAAAAACACGGTCGCATTTATATATCCAAACACAATCAACATTCCCTAATAGTGCGTATATAGGTGCAGCTATTTGAGAAAAATGTTCTATAAATCTCCTATAATAACCAAAAAATCCAAGAAAACTGCGTACCTCTGTCTGTGTGGTAGGAGTAGGTATTAGCAAAATTATTTGAATTTTGGCTGGATCTACCTGTATTCCAGCCGCTGAGATATAATGACCTAGGATGAGTCCTTCAGTCATCATCATATGGCACTTTTCATGGCTCAAGCAAAGCCTGGTGGCGATACATCATTGCAGCACCTTTTCTAATGTGTCTAGTGTTGGGTTGAAATCATCTTTGTATGGTGTGAAATCATCCATGTATACTTTGAGCCCTTCATTTATTAAATCCGAAAAGATGCTGAGGATGACCCTTTGAAATGTAATAGGGGCATTGCATAGGCCAAAGGGTATGACTTTGTAGGCAAATGTTCCCCAAGGATAGGTAAAAGTAGTTTTATCTTGGTCTTCAGGGGCAATCTAAATCTGATTGTACCCACTGAAGCCATCTAAGAAGGAAAGGAATTTCTTTCCTGCTAATGTATCTAATACTTGATCAATGAATGGAAGGGGAAAGTGGTCTTTCTGGGTTGCTTTGTTTAATTCTCTATAATCTACAAAAATCCTCCACTCTCCATTCTTTTTTGGCACCACTACTAGCGAAGAGACCCACTTACTATCAGAGATCAGATAAATAAAATTTACATACAAAAGTTTTTGTAATTCAACCTTCACAATGTCTTTCATCTGAGGGTTAAGTCTCTATTGGGGTTGGTGAACAGGTCTCGCATCCTTTTCTGTATAAATGTGGTGCGTACATAGCTAGGGATCGATTCCCTTCATGTCTAGATAATCCCATGCAAAAGCTTCCTTATATTTTCTCAGTAGTTTGACCAACTTCTCTTCTTGTTCAGGAGTCAGGTTATTATTGATGTTCAAGGTTTTTCCAGGCTCAATCTCTATAGTTTTGTTGTTTGAAATAGAGGTAGTGGGTATTGTTTGATCATGAGTGTCTTTGAGAGGATCTTCTTCTAGTTCATTGTCAAATGCTGCCTCAATCATGTGACATTGTACATGGGACCTGGATTCAGCTTGGTTAATGAAGTTGCTAATAACATCATCCTTTGTTTGATCTTTAAAATCGAGGGCATCTTCTATGGTTAATGGGGATCTAATGTTTTATGTGAGGTATGATACAGGATGTTTGTTAGTTTTTATTATTGTTACACTTGGTTGGGCTAGAGGGTGTAGGGCTAGATTATTGATATTACTCCATCTAGTTATGGTCATACTACCTTACTAGTAGCCAATGTGAGCGTCAGCGGTCGTAAGCCAAGGTCTGCCTAAAATTAACAGATGTCCATCGAGTCAGTTTTTGGGGTTTATTATCAGAAAGTCGGCAGGGTATTCCCAAAAATAAACAGATACCATGACATCATGTAGTGTACCTTCTAGCCTAACCACTGATCGGTCAGCCAGTTCTAATATGGCGGAGGTTGGTTCTACTGATGTAATGCCCAGTTTTTGACAAGTGGTGGTTGTTAAAATATTAATTGAAACCCCTAAATCAAGTAAGGAATTTGAGAAGGTTTGTCCATTGATTTGCACTGTCACTATTGGATTTCCTGGGTCTTCATATTTGATAGGTGCTTCTCTTCCTGATAATAAATCAGATAAGACGCCAACTACTTGGACTATTGGGTTATTTGTTATTCTCCTCCTCGGTTTTTTTATACATAGCTCTTTGATGGTCTTTGCATATATTGGGATATCTTGGATAGTTTGGAGGAGTGGAATTTTTATGTAAAAATTCTTTAGTTCACCTAGAATATCAAAGTCAAGATGTTCTATAGGGCGTGGTATGATTAATCATTCTGGGAATGGGGGAGAATATGTGGTTTCTTGGTCATGATTTTGTTGTCTGATCACATCTTCTTCTTGTAACGGTTGTTCTGCGGGTAACTGATTTTCAACTTGAACATTTTATCTCCCTCGGTTTCTATAATGTGCCCAGACCTTAATTGAAGGTCATTGTACTCCCTTAGATCGGTTTCTAGTTCTGGTGTTTCAATTATTTGAATGGATTAAACCGGTCTATTATTTGGGTTCGGGTTGGGTTGGGCTGGGAGTTGCAGTCTTAAGTTGGACTGGGGATTTTGTTGTAGTGTTGGCAGTGTAGGTTGAGGGAGTGGTGGGGTTCCTGATGGCTGATTCATCGATCTTTGCCAGTTTGTCTGCCAGACTTGACTCTGCAAAGTGGGAGGGGACCATTATGTTGGATATGCCTTTTTTTGCCAATATGGTGGAGTGTAGGGAAAATTTGGCCAATTAGATTGGCTTGCTTGATTTAGCCACGGTGATGATGAAGGAAATGATTTTTGTGACCAATTTGGGGAGTTTCATTTTGCCACATTGTATTATATTGTTGAGCATGATAATGTGGAGGCTAGAAAGAAGCTGATGGATTGGGGAACATACCTGATTGTCGCAGCTGCCATTGACGGTGCTGATTAAGTAGGTACACCAGTTGTAATTCTTCTTCCACTTCTTTGTATATTGCTTTCAAACCAGGAAGTGAGGGGAAGTTCTCTGTAGAGTGGTATTTTGTACAAATAGCGCAGACTTGAACTACATCTAGTGGGCACTCTTTGTGGCTATGTTTCTTTCTGCATCTGGGGAAGAATATCGCCATATTTTTCTCTGCTTCTACTTGTTTCTGTTAGAGTCCCCACTATCGAGCTACATTGTTAGAGTCCCCACTATATCAGTTTTGAAATTCTCTAGTAAATTTCCGATTTCTGCGTGAGTTACTCCTTCTCTAGAGATCTTGTTGTCCCTTGTGAACCTGTCATGTTCCGCTGGTTTTAGCCTTGTGCTACCTCATGAACTCCTAATACATAAATCAATGATGTTAGAAAAATCTTCTTGATAGATGTCTCCTTTTCCCATAATATTTAGTGTTTCAATTCGTTGTTCCTTCATGCCTTTAATTAATGTTGTTTTTAATACATTGTCAAGTAAGGTTAATGATGCATAAGGAGATCTTTGAAGATTATACTGAAAATGTTCAACATATTCTTCCAATGTCTCATTAGGTCTAGCTACCATCTGAAATATTTCATCCTTTAACTCTCTAGACCTATAATAATCCTGATATTTCTTCATGAAAGCACCTTTCATCTAATCGTAGTCATTTATAACACCTCCACCTAACCCCATAAACCATCGTAAAGCAGCCCCTTTTAATGTAGAGGGAAATAGTTTTTTCTTTTGGGGATCGGTGGTATAATCGTACCCCTGAATAGCACATCGAATTAAAAAAAAAATGCATCTAGATCTTCCGATGTTAGGCCATGGAATGTAGGGATGTGCTGGAGAGGAATTGCCTTCATAGGTGCATTAACTGTAGTATCTACAATGGGATATTGTAGTGTGGAGGTTTGGGGGGTTTGCTGGTTCTGGGACATTTGGTCAAATATGTGCCAATAACCTTCTGGGACTTCTAGAAGGGTATTCCTAGGCTAGCTAGAAGGAGCTGGAATGGCCTTAACAACACTTCCTTTGTCTGGGATGATAAGAGTTCCTTGCTGAACTAATGTCTGGGGGGATTTTAGTTCTTGAGGTTCTTCGGCTTCATTTTGGATGATTTTTACAACACTTCCCTTATCTAGGCTGCTTAATGGCTGAATTATTCCAAGAGGAGATCTTGGTTCTTTAGTTTCCCCTGTTTCTCCTCTTCCCTCGCAGAGATTACTAAGGCTCCCTTCTTGTAATGATTTTGGGCTAGAATTCTCAATTTCTTGAAAATCTTGGTCCTCTGTTTGGCTGTGTACCTCAGCAAAGTCTACAGATGGTGATTCTGTGGCCTGAAGGGAACTAGTAGGTTGTCTAGAAGTAGGTTTTCTAGGTCCTAATGAAGGCTGAGACTCTACTTTTTAAAGGATTTCTTCAATAAAGGTCGATCGGCCAAGGGTCACTGGCCCCTTAGCTTTATCAGGATTGGGTAGTGGTTTAAGATTCTTTTCAAGATTTTTCTACTTAGTCATGCACACAAATCAAATGCTGATTTCTATCCAAAATAACAACAAATCTGCAAGAAAGTGTGTGGGGGAGAAGGGTTGTTACATGCTCCGTACGCAGGTTCTTACCTTTTGTTTTAAAAACCCAACTCTCTCCTTGCAGGTACTTACACTACTCTCCAAAGCAACAAATGGCTACACTCTTCCCCGGCAATGGCACCAAAACGTTGAGCAGTAAAAAGGGTATTTTTAACCTATATTTACCCTACATTAATTATTAATCTAGGTATGGTTTGTTACCTCAAGAGTGTACTCAGTCTGAGGCGGTCACTTTTCAAGAGTAATGCTAGTAGTATAGTGCTTTTACGAAAGTAAATAAATGTTGGAAACAAACTCTAAATGTAATGGCAAGAACTAAAATGCTTCATAACTAAATCATCCACTTAAGAGGCTACAACAATCATCAGTCAAGGATGCAGTAATGATAACTCTTTCCTTTGTAAACTGATGCAAATGAAAATCAATTAAAGAGAAGATCTCCTGTCTAGGAACTAGACAGCAATAGTCGATGTTCACTACAATTTCAGATCGTTCTATTCACACCAAAGCAAACACTTGAAATGATAATTCAATTAACAGAAAAAGGAACAACAACTAATCTATTGAAAAGATTGAACAACAAAGTTAACCTACAAGAATGAATTAAACAGTAATCGTAACCAAAAGGAATTGAACAACAATCTTCACTAGTAAATGAACTGAACATCAATCCAAGAATGGAACAACAAGCTTAAGAAATTCTACGAAATATTCGATAGCAAACTTAATCAACTGTAAACACACAGTGAATCTAGAATGATAAAATCAGTAATCTGAGTTTAACATAATAAGTATTAACCACAGTTATAAGGGAACAGCAATTGGATAATAATGGGACAATAATCCGAATGAATAGCAATCACAGTTAGAGGTAAAATGTAGTTAAATGAACAATAATACCAATCTATAAATGAACAACAATGTTATTATGTAACGAATACTAATGTCGATCTGTAAACGGATAGTAATGTTACTCTATAAATGAACAATGATGTCCAAATTATACACACGATATAATTTCAAAATGAACAACATAACATTCCAATTGCAAATAATAATCTTACTATTCAAATACGAATTAAATACAACAGAGCAAGTAAATGAACTGTTAAGGAATAGCAGATTACTGAATGAACCAAGGAAAGAAGACCAAACCACACACGACTTTTAATCGGAAAATAATGATACCGTAAGCAAGTGATCCACTAGGGCCGGGCCCTTAGCCACCAAGGATGCACTACTGCGGTTACTCCAGAATCAAATAACGGAACAACAACGAAGTTTATGTATTAATCATAGAAATAGATTTATAACGATCACTCTTTAAAGAGAGTCGATGATCAAAGTTCAGATTGCACAAAAAATTCTATAAATCAACAATAATCTTCCCCCTAGGCTTACAACACTGTCCCTTTTTATAGTGGCTAGGCAGAAATACCAAAAATACAGATAGCTTTGAGGTAGCGATCCCTCAGGATCAAAGGATCCTGAGGGATTCGCCATATCGTTATTCTTCGGTTATCTCTTCGTCCTCTTGCGCTGATATGGTGTTTCTTCTTTCTTTTCCTAGTCCATGTGCTCCGATCTCGATTGCCTTGTCTGAATGTCGTTCCCTGTCAAATGAACAATAGTTGGTTTTGCCTTGTCTTTTCCTCTAAAATGGTGATCTTCCATTTTCTTCATTTTCTGCATAGAAAAAGGAAACAATTAGTCATTTTACATTAATCACAAATCTCTTTAACTTTATCATAATCCTTTATCATATGCCCATCTTGGAATGTAAAGAAGTTATGAACTAAAGGAAAATATAAGGAAATAAGTGGCAATTAAATACCTTTTCTAATGCTCAACAACTACTCATGAGGTAGTCTCTGTGGCTACGCAAATGGAAATATGTAAGGGTAGGTCAATAGAGACCCAAACCAAACTCATTCCTACTCAAACAATAGCCAACCAAGCAATTTTTCATATAGACTTAGTGGATGCAACCATTCAGGTGGAGGGTTGGTCCTCCCATAATAAGGAAGTACAGACCGAGGAAATATTCTCTCGTAGCACAGGCACTCATACAGAAGAACAAGCCAAGGATATCCTGTCCAACAAAGACCCTATTCTCCTAAAGCTACAGGAAGAACTGATGCAAGCCCAACTTGCTCTAGAACGATGTGAACAAGAGACAGTCCCTCTGCAAAAATATCAAGAGTGGCAAAAACAATTTAGGGAATTAACCATAACTGAGAATGGGACTTTTGACAGATTTAGACAGGAAGAAGAAAAGCTGAAGAAGGTGAAGACCAAGCTAGACAAGGTGAAGAATCAGATAGACACCATTTTCTCGCTATATTCGGATGTCTTGTCATGTAGTTCTCTGGCCACAAATTATGCCATGTTCTTATTAGAACGATACTTATTTTTAAAGATTAAAGTCGTAAGATCTGGAAATCCAATCGAGTTAAAGACAACTGAAGATTTTATAAGTTGCTACAAGGAACATGGAGGAAAAGTCCAAAGGATTATTTCTGAATTTTATTTGCATAATTTCATATTAGAAGGAGAAGTGGATAAGAACCCTAGCCCTTTTGTTGGAGATGTTCAATTTTAGGCTTTTATCTCTTTTGCAGTTAATCAATTTAAGTGGTTTAAGGCATATAATTCATTCCAAAGATAGGAACACGAGTTGGATTTCTGGTTAAGGAGTGAGCCTACTCACCCTTTGCAACTATTTGCTAAACATAAAAGGCTGATGACACAAGAAGGCGTGATTCAAATTTTAGGGTCCATACATAAGGAAATTCTACAGAAAGGAACAACATATTTCCTCTCCATCCAGGAAATATCCCTAACTGCATCCAAAATGAGATGGACGGTCTCAACTAACAGTGTTAAAGAAAGAGAACCATTTAATTATGGGAACTTCAAAGACACTGCAAGCTGGTTAATCACATACAACAATCTCATTTTGAGGGAAGGGCCTTATTGTTTGGGATGTCGATTAAGATGTCCCATTATTTGGTATCCTCCTGAAGGGTATTGGTTTGACTATGAGTTACTTGAAGGACACAAACATACAACCTTTGCAAATTTGGCACAAAATCACAGTTTCAGGCCTAATAAAGAAACCTTTTTTTCCAGCCTACTCCTTAACTACATTACATAGGAACTATTTATTTGTCATGAGGACATGAAAATAGGTAAACAGGGGAGTATGTTGAGCCTTGCAATAGGTATGTATTTACTCTTGATTGTTGTCTTTTTCCTCATTTCTTATCCATTTTATGCCATGATATAATAACATATTGATAGGATTTTGATAAGGAGTGAATAAAACTGCTCTTGATATGATTTTACTGACCAAACTAACTCTCATTACTTTTTATGTAGAAAAACAACAGAAGGAACAACTATTGTTCCAAAGTCAAAAAAATAAAAGCTAATCGTGGAAAATGAGACGTGTCATGTGCGGTCGAACCAAGGAACAAGTCAAGAAGATTAGCGCGAGATAGAAGAATTTTCTGAAGATAGCATTTAGTTGTTATCTTTTCCTTTTAACTATAAAAGGGAAGACTGAAGAGGGATCTCTCGTCTTTCACTTGGATTGTAATTTTAATTTACAGAAGGGTTATTCTAAATAAAAAGATTGTATTGCAATGATAAGTGACTTTGATTATTAATATACAACTTGCGTTGTTGTTCATTCGGATATTCTAAAATAGCTAAGCAGTGTTCACTGGTGGCTAGGGCATGGTCTTTGGTGGAACTTACTGTTGTTCCCTGTTTTATGCATTTTCCATTTCTTGCAAGTTTATTCTACTTTATAGCTTTTTAGTTGATGTATTTTCATTGAATCGGATTTCTGGTATTCATTTCATTAATGTGTAATCATAGTTGGTTTTATTTAATTCATGTCATTGATTGAATTAGTTATCATTTAAAGAATCATTTCTGGTTAATTACAAAATAGAGTGAGATTGATTAAATTATTTCCTTCTATCCAGTATTTTAAGTCCAACTGAAAGAGCTTAGTTAATACTACTGTGCTCTCGGTTGATTGTCATTTGAATTTGGTTGACTAAGATTGAATTACGGTTTTGTTTTAGATAGAGTCATGATGCTTAGTTGACTTATTTCCTTTAAAGTTACAAGGTTGAGATTTATGATTGCATCCGTTTACTCTTGTATTGAATTTAATAACTTATTTTAAAGCATTACTCTCTAGATTTATAGCTTGCACATATTGTGTACACTCTTTGGAATAAAATGACTTACCCAGGTTGATAATTAATGTGAGGCAATTAGGAGTTTTAAAAGGAACCTTTTAGCACCCAACAGATGAGGATGTGGAAGCATTGTTTTGTGCTATTTCTATTATCCAACCAGATTGGATAAACGAAGCAAGGGATGAATGGAAGAAGGATGAAGAAATTTGGCCACTCATTCAAAAGTTGTAGAGTATCCTAGTTCAAACAATATTGCCATAACTTTATGATGAAGGAAAAATCATATTAGAGCCTGGAGCAGTCACAAAAACAAGAACCCGATAGCTACGAAATCAATTAATTTCATAGTATCTCATCAAGTGGAAAAACTTACGCGCTGAATATTCCACATGGGAGGATAAGGATTTTATAAAGAAGCATCAAGAACTACTCAAGCGTTGAGGACAACACTTTTTGAAGGAGAGGGTCATGTTAGGTCCCTATAATACTATTGTAACCCCTTATTATTATTAGTACAACCGCCTTTTATATTTTTGTACCCATGTAGTCCCCAAATTGTTATTATTGTGCCCCATAGAAGCCCACTATTGTTATTATCGTGCCCTTACATTATTAGTGTTATGTCGGCTCTGATTATATTATGACCCCTTAGACTCCTATATATATAAAGGAGGTATTGTCATTTGTATCATCCAAGAATTGTTCATTTCTGTGATGTAAAGGAGGTTTCCCCCTTAAGGAGGCTGAATTCTAAGGCATTGATCTATCTTTTTTATATTTTTCTGAGCTGGATGCATAACAAACTTCTGGAGGAAGATCTTGAAGAGAGGTTGGAATCTCACCTTCTAATTCCATGGGTGGAAATAGTTGGTGAGGGGGAATCCACGATGATCGAGGAGAAGGCTCCAAAGGATGTTGAGATAATCAAATGGATTATATGGGCATTGAGGAGATATTTTCATAGGATCGTAAAGTGAATTTAGGGGAAACAACAAAAACCATTGAGGTCCTCAGGACTTTCTAGGTCAAATTCCTAAGATGATGACAATGACTCTCGAGGTCGAGGATGAGAAACAAGGGGTTGAATACTCGAGACAATTCCAAGTTCAAAACCTTCACTTTCAAGTGACTCTGGAATGCCAGGGTGGAATCCTTGTGGTGACCCTTTAGTGTTAGAATGTGAAGGGGATTGATAAGGAGAACTCGGTGGTTCTTCCACGGTAACAGTTTCTCTAAAAAACAAAGGAGAGGAGGTGATTTAATTGAGATTTAATTAAAATTTACGATTAATAAAGCATAATAAGGCCAAGAATAATTGCATGGGTAGGACATGTTATCGTGGGAAGTAAATTTTAAAAGTTAAAACAAAAAATAAATAAAAAAGGGTAATCTAGGCAAGAGGGTTTAGCAGGTATTCGTGAACTCTTATATACATCTTAGCCAAAACCAAGGATTTAACCTATGGTGGCCGATCTCCCTGAATTTTGTGTTCAGTGTATCATGTTTACAAGGTGGCTAACTGATCCAGACTTAAACAGGAACGCAAAAAATTATAGAGATAACCATATACACAAGATGCAACGGAAATAATACTTCATTTCATTAATGGAAAATACTGAAAATATGCCTACAACCAGAAATGGAAATAAACCGGCTGGGGCGATGGTAGCTTATCTCTGAGAAGAGATGTGTGGCTACATGCCTCTGAACTGTGTTACAATGAGGTTCGAATGCCTATTTATTGTTGAGAAAGAATGGAAAACCCATCACATTCCAAAACCTAACCCTAGAAGATGAAACGCCAAATTGTGGGCCCCGTTTTTGGGTAAGTTGGTACATCAACTTCCCGGGGTCACAACTTGGTCGTGTTATCTCTGTTTGAAGCACATGATAGCCCATTGCAAAAATCTCTCTGAGGACTACGGAAAAGACGATTTTTAGATAGAAAAATTGCTGGTGGTAGATTTCCCAAAAAACGTCGTTTAGGGCCTCAAAACAGCTCCGGAAGTTTAGGACCCAAAAAGCTGCTAAAAATAGTAAATTGTGCTATAATTAAGGAAACTGAAAAAACTGAAAGAAGCACTAGAGGGGATACAAGTGGAATTAGCGGGTGGCCACCAACATCCACCTAGATCATTCCTCCCCCCTTAGGAAGCAATGGTCCCCATTGCATTGAGTTCCTCCATGAGATGAGGGAACTTCTACTGCACTTGGTCCCTGGTGAGCCACTTGCCCTGGTGAAGGAGTTGTCCTGCTTTGATAACTCGATACAGTTGGATATTCTGCTGGCGAGTGTGCTTGATGTGTGTGTCCATGATCGGATCAGTTGCGACTTGTTCCATGCAAGCTAGATTTAACTCTGTGGGTGTGAGTTTTTCTGTAATGTCGGACGTGTCTAGTAATGGCGGAAAGTATGGCCGAAGGCGGTCGACATTGAACACCGGGTGCAAGCCAAGGAATGGGGGAATGCTGAGCTCAAATGCATTGTCTCCCACAGCCTTGGTAATGGTGTAAGGGCCATATCAAAGTGGTCTGAGTTTCTGATAGGCTCTGGTAAGGTGTTCCTTTTGCAAATGCATCCAGACTTTGTCACCCACCTGAAACTTGTGTGGCACCCAATGTTGATCATGTCGTTGCTTGTACTTAGCATTTGATTTCTCTAGAATGTCATGGACCTACTAGCGAATATGTTGGATGTGCTCAATGAAGCTATTTACCTTATCTATTTCGGACTGGACATGAGAAGAATCTACATGAGTAGCTGCAAATGGCATGGCCACATCGATGGGACATAGTGGCTGGAATCCCAAGCCCACCTGAAAAGGGTTGTGGCCAGTTGAGCTGTGGAGAGCCCAGTTGTAGCTATGCTGAACATAGGGGAGGCTCTCGTGCCCATGTGCGTGGATGCTTTGAGTTGTACATGCGCAGAATGTGTATGATCATCCTGTTGACAACCTCTGTCTGGCCATCAGTTTGAGGATGGAAGGTTGTGGACTTAGTGATTTTGGTGTCCAGCATCGACCAGAGATTGGACCAAAATGTACTGAGGAACCTTCTATCCTGATCTGAGATGATAGACTGTGGGATCCCAAAGTGTACCCACACTCGTTCAAAGAAGAGTTTAGCAGTGGCTTCTGCTGTGATATTCTTCTTGCAGGCCGCCATAATGGCCATCTTTGAGAACCTGTTGACGACCACAAAAACACAGTCATTTCCATGCTTAGTGGAAGGAAGGCCTGACATGTAATCCATGGATATGGATTCCCAAGGCCAATTAGGGGTAGGAAGCGGGGTATAGAGGCCTTGCTTCTTGTTGGTCGGTTTGGCAATGGCGCAGGTTGTGCATGACCTAATGTACTTCCCGACATCCTGTCGAAGATTCAGCCAATATAAATACCTCTGCAGTACTACCACCATTATTTCGACCCCAAAATGCCCAACAGCCCGACTATAGTGTTCTTCCCAAATCATCTTGGCACGCTCGCTTGAAGGAACACAAAGGTGACCTAGGTGGCATAATAGGTCATCCTGGAGGTGAAAATATGGAACATGTTGACCCTCCAAGAGGTTTTGGTATGTGTAGCCGAATTCTAGGTCGCTTTTATAGAGCAGTGGCCAATCAAAAGTCTCGTGCCCACAAGAGTTGAGCACAGTGGCTAACGCCATGATCGGTGGTCGACTGAGGCAATATGCAACATTATTAGTGTTGCCCTTCTTATACTTGATATTCAAATGGAACTGTTGCAGGTATGTGGACCACTTCTGATGGCGATCATTCTGCAATTTCCCTTGGATCTGTATGAACTGTAGGGGTCGATGGTCTGTGTGAATGATCGTTTCCTTCACCAAAATGTAATGCTTCCATTGTCGGCAGGCCTGCACAATGGAATAAATCTCTTTATCATAAGTGGGATACTTTCAGACTGTGTCTGAAAGTGTTTCACTGTGATATGCCACTGGATGCCTGTGTTGAGTAAGGACTTCCCCAATAGCATAGTCGGAGGCATCTGTCTCGACCTCAAATGGTTGTTGTAAATCGGGTAACACGAGCACTGGTGCCGTGCATAGGCGATCTTTCAACTCTATGAATGTCTTCTGTTGAGATTCAGACCAAATTTTTTTTGCCTTCGCTCCTCCCTTGGTGACTTGACTCAAAGGCCAAGTGATATGAGAAAACCCCAACACAAACCTACGGTAGAAGTTGGCAAGACCTAGAAAGTTGCGGAGCTTTGTGAGAGTGGTTGGAGATGGCCAATCCTGAATGACTTGGATCTTGGTTGGATCCACATGCACCCCCTGTTCATCAATAATGCATCCCATATATTGAACCTGGGTCATGCCAAAAGTGCATTTCTCCAAATTGGCACATAGCTTGTGTTGTCACAGTGTTTGGAGAACCTGTCGGATGTGGTGGAGGTGCTCTTCCCAACTCTGGCTGAATATCAGAATGTCATCCAAGTATACCACTACAAATGAGTTGGTGAATGGCTGCAATATGTCATCCATTAGCCTCATGAAGGTTGCAGGAGCATTCGTCAACCCAAAAGGCATAACCAACCATTCGAAAAGGCCCTCCTTGGCTTTGGAGGCAGTCTTCCATACATCAGAGGGTTCGATCGGTACTTGGTGATATCCTAACTTCAGGTCAATATTGCTGAAATATTTTGCCCCCTTTAGTTGGTCCAGGAGGTCATCAATCCGTGGGATCGGGTACCTATTACGGACAGTGATCTTGTTCAACACCCGATAGTCAATACAGAGTCTCCAAGTCCCATCCTTCTTCTGTACCAACACAATTGGGTTCCCGCAAGGTGATGAACTCGGACGAATGTGGCCTTTCTGCAGCAACTCCTGAATTTGCCTCTTGATTTCATCATTCTCCAGAACGGAGCACTGATAAATTGGTCCATTGGGTAGCGGCGCACCTGGGGTCAGATCGATGGAGTGCTTGACCTGACAGTGTAGAGGAACCCCTACGGGGGAGGTGAAGATGTCCTCGTACTCCTCCATGACCTTGTCCACCTGTATTTGTCGTGCAGAGGGGCCCTGTCTGGAGGTTGTGGCCACCATCTTCTTCTTTCCTTGAGGGCGTATCGTCAGGAAAAAAAAATTTCCAGTTTTGGAAATGAGTTTACTGCATCATTTTGCAGTAATCAAAGAGATGTCAGTAGGCGGTGCTACCTCTGGTATCCTGTACAACTGATTTCCCAATGTAATAATAACAGCATGGGGCCTTGATTCATACACAGCATGTTGCTTCCACAAGTATGGTTGTCCTAATAATACATCACAAACTTCAAGGGGAGCAATGTCGCACAATACCTCATCTGTGAAGGGCTTGATGTTGTATGGAAGGTGACACTGTTGCCTCATGCGAAGATCATGTCCTTGGTGCAGCCACCCGATGGTGTACAGTTGTGGATGTGCTGTGGTCGGTAAGCCCAACCGCTTCACGACCTCTGCCGAAATGAGGTTATTTTGGCTCCTGCTATCGACATGAACTGTAGGGGGAGCCCCTTACCCACATCTGGGAGTGGAAGAGACGCTCCTCCTCTGGATCTTCGGGTTCATTTTTCTGGATCTTGGCAGTAGCAACAGTGGCATTGGGATCTACATTAATGATCTGCTTCCCTTTGTCATTCTCCTTGTCGGGTTCTGACTCAGAGTCATAACCTGCATCTGATTTTGAAACCTTTAGCTTAGCCACCAATGACTGCTTCGCTCGACACTCACTTGTGTTGTGAGTGGAGCTCTTATGGAACTCACACCATTTTCCCTTGTCCTTTTTCAGCTTTGCGACACTGTTCTTTGCTTGTAGCTTTGGCAGGTTGTCTTGGGCTGCCCCACCATGGCTTTGTCCTTTTTTTGTGGTTTTTGGGCACCTTTCCCTTGCTTTGGATTCGCAGATCCAAAGTCTCACTTCTTTTGTTTAAACTTGTGCTCGATCTTGACGGCATATAGGTATGCTATGCCGAGCAAGAAGATGTTCAGGAATTCCATTTCTTCCTGGATGTACTTGTGCAGGCAGCCGCGGTATTTGACTATCAAATGCTGCTCAGAATCCTTGATACCCAACTTTGTGCGAAGGGTATGGAAAATATTGGTGAAATCCGGCACATCTTGATCCCTTCCATGCCGCAACGTGGTCCACTTTATGTATTCATCCTCATAGCTTCCAACAGGGTAGTATTGCTCCTTAATGGCATCCCGGAATTAATTCCAGGTGGGTGCAGCTGAAAATAGTGAGCCAGTAGTTTCATCCTTCTGCTTGCAGTAGGTTTCCCACCGGTCCTTGACGTGGGGGGCTGCTTTGAGAAGAGCGAAAACAAACTTTTCCTGACTCGAAAATTCATGAACAGAAAAATAACCCTCTAGCAGATTTAACCATTTATCTATGTTATCTGCATCTATCTGACCCTCAAATATGGGGATTTCAAAATTAACTTGTACCTTAAAGGGCGTGGCGTTTCTAGAGTAGCTGCTGGAAGCCGATGCCTCACTTTTGGGTAGCTGCTGAAGGATTTGGGCAAAGTTGTCCATCATCGCATTCCGTTGTCGCTCGAGGGCTTCTTCGAGCAAGATTTTGATAGGATCTCCTGCTCCTTCTTCTTTCTTCTCATCTGCCATGGGAGGTCGTCGGGATTTGCGAGGCGGGTCTTGCAAAGGTTTGACCAGCTCAAGCCCTAACTCCTTATATCCTGACCTCGTTGGGGACATGCAAAGGAAAATAGAGAAAAAAATAAACTGCTCTGATACCACTGATCCAGACTTAACAGGAACGCAACAAATTACAGAGATAACCATATACACAAGATGCAATGGAAATAATACTTCATTTCATTAATGGAAAATACTGAAATATGCTTACAACCAAAAATGGAAATAAACCAGCTGGGGCGATGGTAGCTTATCTCTAAGAAGAGGTATGGGGCTACATGCCTCTGAACTGTGTTACAATGAGGATCGAAGGCCTACTTATTGTTGAGAGACAATGGAAAACCCTTAACATTCCAAAACCTAACCCTAGAAGATGAAACACCAAATTGTGGGCCCCGTTTTTGGGTAAGTTGGTATATCAACTTCCCGGGGTCGCAAATTGGTCGTGTTATCTCCGTTTGACACGCATGATAGCCCGTTGGAAAGATCTCTCTGAGGACTATGACAGAAAAGATGATTTTTAGACAGAAAAATTGTTGGTGGTATATTTCCCAAAAAACGTCGTTTAGGGCCTCAAAACGGCTTAGGAAGTTTAGGACCCGAAAAACTGCTAAAAATAGTAGACTGTGCTATAATTAAGGAAACTGAAAAAAATGAAAGAAGCACTAGAGGGGATCCAAGTGGAATTAGTGGGTGGCCACCAATATCCACCTAGATCACTAACTTGGTTACATATGGCTAAAGGATAGCAACCTAGTGGGGCCTCCCATTATAGACGCGACGGTACAGGGAGCACAAGTCTATGTTAGCATTGTCTAATGAATAACCATTTGATGAGAGCATTCCCATATACTTTCCATACATGGAATGCCTTTGATATATCCAAGAGTACTAGAGAATGATCCTATATAATTTCATACATGGAATGGTATTTCACCCCCAGGATACAATGCTGGCAAATAAGATAGTTGCTAGATTTATAAATGTGGAACACGTCTCTAGCCTAGACCTCTAAATGTTTATGTTAGGTTCCAAATAGGTTAATTGAGTAGATTTTAATGTTTATCTTGAATTATGTTTCCATTTTGGGCTCAAAATTATCTCACCTAAATCCCTAAGATGCAACTATATGAGAAAAAGAAAAGTTTCCACTTCAATGAAAGCTAGACTAATCAAGCGAAGAAATTTCAATCAATGATGTGTCAAACAAAATGCATCAAAGAACATGGATTTCACAAACTTTCAATTTCACTTTCCAAATGAAATGATCATAACCCTAACTACAAAAAATAAAAATGATATTTACTTTTACTAAGATGCACTCATGTAAATGATGATTTTCTTTGATTTTTTAATGCTCTATTGCAACTGAAGCATCAACTAAAGCAAATTGAAAAATTGATGCAAATGCCTCTAATGAAACTAATGCATTAATGAAAGAAATTTAGGTTTAACCCCATACAGAAATTACCTGCATACGAATTCTATATCACAGGTAAAATAAAAATGTGAGAGCATAACACATAAAACACATATACATAGAGATTTCCCACTGGATCTCAAAACCGATAATACCAGCTTGATTTTTCATTATGTTCCTTTCAATGTTACAATACATATTTATACATGCTGAAGAATCCAATACCATGGACCGAAAAACCATCACGTCCAACACCATGGACCAAAAAACCATCGATCCAATACCATGGAACGAAAACCATCGCGTCCAAAAAACATGTGCGAAAATCATGCACAAAACCATAGGTGGGTCCGCCCAACCTAAAACAGGGTCCAAAACCAAAATTTTCCAGGGCACTACCCCGGACCCCATAAAGTGGGGTTACGGGTACCCCTCAAACCCCCTATTAACTATGTGGAAATAATATAACACAACCCAACAATCTCCCACTTGTTGTTTTCTTTCCACAGGGGGCCACAGGAGAGCTTAGTCATTTTTCCATCCCTGAAACGCCCATTGTTTCTCTACACCAAGAGAACTTCTCAGAGCTCACAGATTTTGTCAATGCATCTGCAGTGTTCTTCAAAGTGTCCACCTTTACCAGCAAC
>APFE030919539.1:1796-22309 GCA_000404065.3 Pinus taeda | reverse complement strand
AAATACCTATCATCCATTGTGTCATCCTTGAGTCAGTCCTTGCAGCAACATTTCTTCAACTTGAACTATGATTTCGTGTTGTGGGCTTGCCTGCGACGAGTCGCTTTCTATCGACATCAGCACATTATCTAGAGAGTTGATTTAGAAATCGTCAGTACCTTGGATTCTGCATGCATCAATGGCAGGTTTCTCGCCTTCGACGTCAGTTTCATCATTGACTTGCGATCGAAGGATTCCATGAGATGTTCGACATCGACTCATTCATTCACATCTCATGGATTGTGCTGGGTACTTTGAGAACCATTGACATTACTGGTGCTCTCTCTCATGCTTGTTAACAGTTTACATCATTGACTGGTAATCAAGTGGTTTCTACCATGTTCGACATCGACTCATTTATTCGCATGGCTAGAATCGTACTGATTCGGGAAGTAGAGATGAAGACCCTGGATCTAGTTTCCACCATCCAGGCTGCGAGGAGTTTTGTATTCATTATGTTGTAGACCAATTATAAATAGATGGCTGCGTCCATACTATGTCTACACGAGTCTATGATTGATGTATTATGAAATCATTCCTGTATCAGAGTAGTTAGTCTGTTAGTTAAAGTTTTGATCTGAGTATGGGAATGCCTACCTCAGCGATGATATAATCTTATACATGTATTTTGTGTTGAAAATTGCAGGTTCTGACCAGGCTCTCCACGAGATAATCCTTGAAATGATAAAGTACTTCACCCTTCCTAGATGATATAAAACCCTTATCTATTACAGGCTTCGCACTTTAGGGGGCAATCTGTTACACTGAAATTTGTCACCATGACTATCTGCAGTTAATATGGCTCCATCAATAGTCATATTATCCTCCTTGTCAAGCCTTATACCTCTGCTCTCCATGTCAAACTTCAAAAAAGAGAGAAAGTCACTAAAAATCATGTTTATCTCTGGGTACGCAGGTTCTCTCTACCTTGCCTATGTGTACGCATCCCAAACTCATTGTACCTGCGTACTTGTACGCTCTATAAGTCAAGGGATGGGTGCGTACTCCTGTAAAGGTCAAAAGGCGCGAGTTTCATCTTAAAAAAGTTACTTGTGGTCACTTCTAGAGCTTTCTAGAAGAGTGTTTGACGTGTATTGAGCGCCTCCAGTTGGTTCATGCATCCCTATGATAGAGGAACTTATCCCATCAAGGGAGGAGCTACCCCATCCAAAAGAGGGATTATCCCATTGATGTTTATTGGAACCTGAATAACTTCCTCTAGAACACATAAATATAGGCATTGGGCCAGAAGGAGGGAGGTTGAAGGGCTGAACATTCCAAAGGGTAGATGCTGCTGGAATTAGGACTTCCATTGTAAGCTTGTGAGGAGAGATTACCATCCTTTCTTGTTTTCATTTGGAAGTGGGTGAGCTTGTCAAAGTAGAGGAAAACTCTTGCTGGACCCTGGGAGGAACTTGCACAACACCAAGGCTCAGGCTGTAATGGTTTCTTTTGTTCCTATTAATACAAATAAGTCCATTCTTCTCAATGATTTGTTATTAATGAATTGTTTCATATACTCCTTGGTCTATATGTTGAATATGTTTTGTTTTATGAGATATTCAGGTATTATGTAATCGTTTGATTGTTAGTGTATGCAGGTTTCGAAGTGAAGGAGGAGCTCATCTGGATCGATGAGACTAGACTACTACAACAGCGTTGGACTTCAGGTAGGATCGAAAAACACTTGGTTTCTCATATGATAATGCATATTTAGAGAAGGATTTCTCTTAATTGTCTTGTTTGTCACTAGAGAGTCTCAGGCTCCTAGGGAGGTTAGTTTTGTCAGCAAAAATAACTCTTTCCGCATGACAAGGTGTGAAATTCCAAAAGGATCATTTGTTTGAGTTGGGAATTATTACAAATATAGAAGCAATATTTGTACCATAAAGAATCATTTTTCCAGCTAGATGTATTTGATGTACTCGTATCTTGATGCAACTTTTGATTTAGTCACCATACCTCTTCATCATTCTTCTATTCATTCCTTGCTTCGGTTATCCATTCAGGTTGGATAATAGAATTGGCACAAAGTAGTGTTTCCACATCACGATCCTTTCTTGAGAGTGCATCTGAAACAACATTTTTCTTCCCTTTTGGTAGATGATTTGAAAGTCATAACCCAACATATTTGTCACCCATTTTTGTTGCTCTTTTGAAGATAATATTTGTTCCAAAAATTATTTAAGAGTATCATGATCTGTTTTTACCTTGAAGTGTCTTCCCATTAGGTAAGGTCACGCTTTAGTACATGTAGTATTCCCAACATTTCCTTCTCATAAATAGTTTTGTGTAAATACTTTCCTTTGATTATACGAATTTCAAAAGAAATGGCTCTTATAGCATTAAAACAACACCAATTCCATTTCTTAAAGCATCACATTCCATAATAAATGTTTTTGTGAAGTCTGACATAGCTAAGAACGGTTCTGATCACATTGCTTCTTTAAGATGTTCAAAGGCATTCATTGCTTCTAGAGTCCAAGAAAATGAATCCTTCTTCAATAATGATTTTATAGGTGTTGCTATTCTCCCATAATTATTGTTAAACTTTCGATAATACCTTTTAAACCCGATAAATCCTCGAAGAATATTTATGGTTGTGGGGATTTTCCATTCCTTAATGGCTTTCATTTTGTTAGGGTATACCTTACACCCTCATGAGATACAGTATGACCCAAATATTCCACCTCCTATACTCAAAAGAAACATTTGGAGGTTTTTGAATATAATTGGTTCTCCTTCACTAGTTTGATCACTCTGTCAACATGTAGGACATGATCCTTCTAGGAATTGTTGTAGATTAGTATATCATTAGAAAATAGTAACACAAATTTGCTAAGGGTTTGAAAATGAAATTCATCAAACATTGAAATGTGGAAGGTGCATTATTAAGGCCAAAACGAATAACCAAAAATTCAAAATGATGCTCATTAGTTTTGAATGTTGTTTTCGGGATGTCTTCAATCTTCATTCGAATTTGATGTTATCCTGAATGAAGATCCATCTTGGGGAAGTAAATATCTCCATGTAATTCATCCAAAAATTCATCATTGATAGGAATGGGAAATTTATCTTTAATAGTGAGTTTGTTGAGCTCCCTATATTTTGGAGACATACACCATGATCCATCCTTCTTATGCACCAATACTACTTGAGAAAATAAAAAACTTTGACTAGGTTGAATTATAGAAACCTCTATCATTTCTCAACCATATGTTCAATTTCACTCTTTCAGGCATAAGGATATTTGTAAGATCTGATGTTTGGAGGAAAACTTCCTGGACTCAAGTGAATCACATGATCATGATCACTAATAGGTGGGAGGCCTTTGGGAGTCTCAAACATCTTGGAGTGATTGTCCAACACTTTTTGGAGATCTAGAGAAATAGATAATTTCGATGTTTGAACCCCTAGTGAGCATAATTGTGAAATTATGCCCTATTTTTCTTCCTTCAGAAGATTTGTTATGCCAGTAGAGATGATTATATTTCTTGGTTTCCCTGTGATACCTGTTCATTCAAATTCCTTTCCTTCCCAAAAAAATTTCAAGAAAAGTTATTGAAAATTGAAATTTATCGCCCCCAAAGATTGTAACCATTGGTCTCTTAGTACAACATCAGTGCCACCCATTGGAATGGAAATCATTGGAATATTCAATACATATTCCCCTATGGTTGGCTTGATATTATGGAAGTTTCTAGAGAAATTTATTGTTCCTCCATTTGCAAACATCACTTGACACTTTGGTGTTGGCTATAGGAAGAAATTCAATTCCTTGGGTATCTTACAATGAGTAAAATTATGGGTACTACCTGAATCAATCAACACTATTACTTTTTTCTTCTTGATATATCCTTCTATCTTGAGAATTTGAGGAGTGGTAATTCTTGTCAATGAATTACAAGAGACGGTTGGATTGATTTCTTCTTTCACAGGGGTTGGTTCCCAGTGTATATCCTATCCTCCTATTTTGATGTTTGTTGTTCCTTTTCCTCCTCCTCTTCAAAATATATGGAGAATAATTTCTTCTTAGAAAACTTATGAATTTTAGTGTATTTGATATCACAACTATAACAAACCCCTTTTTCTCCTTTTTCCACCAAATTTTGTGGTGTTAATCTTGTAGGTTGTGGAATACTAACACTTCCACCATTATAGTTGTGAGTGATAGACTTCCTTGTTGCCATAATTTTTCTTTCAACTTTTTGTTCTAACTCTGTTTTAGTTTTTGTTGCTATCTCATTGTTGTCACATGCATGAAACTTTTTTGCATGGACGTTTGCCCAACCAGTGAATTGCCTCACCCACATGCTTGTTGATCTGTTTGTGGAACATTTCATTCATGTTTTGCATGCACTGCCAATCACTTCTACTATCACTTAGTGTTGCCATGCGTTCACTATCTTATTTGGTTTTGCTTTATCGTCGACAAGTCAAGCCAACGTTGGCCCGAAATCTACCTCCACCAAGGTTGCATTGTGCAATCTGGGGAAGGAATGCTCACCTTCCTCTCCAAAATTGCGCACTAGTTCCCAAAGGCGAATATTGTGTTGGGTGTTATCTTTTAAATTACCTATGAAGACATCAACCCTATGCTTCTCTAGAATATTGGTTACCGTAATATTCAAATTTTGGAAGTATTCAATGCGCTTCTCCATTGAACCCTTTTGTTTGAGATTTATCAATTGGATAAAGAAGGCTTTTCTCTTTTTATCTTCATAATGTGCTATCATTTCCTCCATAAAAATTGACCAAACGACAAGTGGTTTATGAGAACAAATCCATCTATACGATATAAACTGATTGGTTTCTAAATATAAAGATGTAATACATACCTTTTGTGAGGGTTTCACATCCTGTAGATCAAAATATTGTTCCATTTGTAGTATCCATGTTACTGGATCCTTACCATCAAAATTCCTCTATCTATCTTTGGAATGTGGTGGTTCTTAAAACCCACATTAGAGTCTCTAAAATCGTAATTCATATTCCTTTTGTACTCATCATGATTTTCATGGATTACCTCCTCACCACCATGAAGCCTTTCTTGTAAAACTTTGTCAAACCTTCCTTCAAACCTTCAATATTTGATTTTAAACCATTAATGTCTCCTTTTAAACCGTCCATGTTGTTATGAAACCAACTCACAAAAAGATAGAAAATATAGTTCAACAACTTAGAATTTAGCCTCTTCGATGGGAAACCTCCTTTACATTACACAAATGAATGATTCTTTGATGATTCAAATGAAAAAACCTCCTTTCTATATATAGGAGTCTAAGGAGTCACAATATAACCCAGCCGACCTAACAATAATAATATTGAAGGCACAAAAATAACAATAGAGGGATTCTATGGGGCACAGTAATAACAATATGGGGACAATAGGGGCACAAAAATATTAATAAGGGATACAAATACAATAGTAATAGGGTAATCACTAGTATTATAGGGACCTAACATGCCCCTCTCCTTCAAAAAAAGTGTTTTCCTCATCGCTTGAGTAGTTCTTGATGCTTCTATATAAAATTCTCATCCTCCCATGTGGAATCTTCAATGGATAAGTTCTTCCACTTGATGATATACTTTGAAATTGATCGATTTCGTAGGTGGCGAGTTCTTGTTTCTGTGACTGCTTCCAGTTCCAATATAATTTTTCCTTCTATCTTGATGGTTTGAGGAGTGGTAATTCCAACCAATGCATTACAAGATATGGTCAGATTCATTTCTTCTTTATCTAGGCTTTCTTCCTGGAGTATATCCTCTTCTTTTGACCTTTCTTTCTCCTTTTCTTCTTCCTCTTCACAATCTATGTAGAATAATTTCTTCTCAGAACACTTATGAACTTTAGTGTATTTGCTATCACAACTGTAACAAAGCCCCTTTTCTCTTTTTTCTTCCAATTGTTGTGGTTTCAACCTTATAGATTGTGGAAGACTAGGGGCAACAACACTTCCATATTTATAGTCGTGAGTGGTATGCTTCCTGGTTTCCATAATTTTGCTTTCCATTTTTCTGTTAGCTTTTGTGAGAGCGACATTTGTTGCACTTGGTCTTGTAATTTTGATATATCATGTAGCATTTCTTCCTCTTCTTCATGAGTCATGCTAGAGCTTTTAGGTTGCTTACTAGGTGTTTGCATTTTCTTTCCTCGGGGCATCAGTTACCAATAATAATGCTCTACTATGCCCTTTGAATTCCTTCAAAATAATATTTCAAACCAAGCTTAAGAAAAAATTTAAAAAAATCTACACACCTTTTTTCACTTTGTAGGAGTTTGATATTGCCTCTAATGTATCTCTGTAATTTCGGATCATCTAGTTTTGAAATTGCAACCTCCATTAGCCGTCTATGTCCTCTTTCCAATACCACCAGTCTGATCCAAATTGGATTCTCCAAGGAAGAGTTATGCCAAATCTCCCACAGTGACTTGATTATAGACTAATTCAATAGAGCAAACTTGTATGACATGCCACATGTCCCTGTTTCGACCTTTGGCTCTGAAAAATATATACAAGAAACTACAGTCCACCCTCTTTCTATATCTTCTTACGAAATTTCAATCCAATTCTTAGAGAGAAATCTATGACGATTTTCCTTAGGTCAGCTATTTGGAAAATAATTCAGGAGTCTGTAGAAGGACCAACTTCCTCAGATCATATGTTGAACTGTTGCCTTGAATTCTCTCCTAAGTTGCTTGCAGCTATGGTTCAATGGAGGATGTAATGTTATAAGCCTTGTTGATCCATGGCTATAGGCGTTCTTTCAAAATTACCTCTTTGTGCCAAGCATCATCCACCTATTCCTTGAGCGCCTTTGCCTGCTGCATCCTTGCAAACCTCTGTGTAAGGGAAACCATTTGCGTGATCCATTTTACCTCATCGTATCTTTGTTGTAGCTCACACACCTCTGTCTCTAGTCACTCTATGTTCCGGTCCTCCTGCAGGGTGGTTAGGACCTCGAACAACTATTCAAACAACTTCATGCAGTCTGTCATTGCACTATCAACTGCCACCATTGTTGTTGTGACCATGGCGGTACGATGTTCCCTAACCTCTAGCAGAGTTAAAGGATGAGCCTTCAACTACAGTTCTATGATCTGCAGATTCAACTCCAGCTGAACCCTGGCCATTCTATCTTTGGCATTGCGTACCCCTATGGCTAACTTATGTACACTCGCCTCCACCAGTTCCTTTGTTTATATGGCCAACTTTGGGACCATCTAGTAGGCTTCCTCCACAACTTGCACTATTTGTTTGTTGTTCTCCATGACCTCATTGCATTTTAGGCTCAAATGTTCAATGCTGATGCACTGCTCACTCATTACCTGTATAGCGCAACTCTCCTTAACCCAAAGTTCTACAATGACTCCCTCCTGCAAAGGAAAGAGTGTCTCTCGAGGGAGCGCAACCATGTTTAATCCAACCCCTTTCAAACCATTGACCATAGGCCTATCGGCTTCATTCTTAATAATGAGTGCTCCATATGGTAGCACTATTGTGTTGGTCATCTTGGCGTGCAACATTTACTCAACAATTGAAGTTCCAACTGTGAGGCTGGTTGACACTATGCCAGCCTATGGAGTGCGCAGCTGAAAATCTTGTATTTGTGTCCGGAGAGCCCCCAGTACCAATTGGTGTTGTTGCTCAAACCGCTGGAGGGCCTCCATGGTGACATCCCTCACCGTTTTTCCGATATCGTGAAAATCTCCTTCAGTAAGGGTGATAGGGTCGAAAGACGTCTTTGAGGCCTTTGTCTTCCTTCATGGCCCTACCTACTCTCATGGACGTGGACGTTTGAGCTGGGTGGACGTTGTCTGTGGGTTTATGCCACCTTGTTCTATGTTTGTCTGTGGTTCAGGTGAAGGTGACTTCTGTCCTTCGTGCTCTTCTTCTGTTGTTTTGTGCTACTCTGTCAAATGTGCAGCATCATGTGCCACCTTGGAATTAGATGCTGCTTCTTATTTCTTGTGCTTTTCCGCTAGTTGGCCATCCGTAGTTTTGTCTCTTTCTTCTTCCGTTGCACCCCAGAATTCTCTGCTTCCACTGTGGATCCAGCTGGAGTGCACCATTCTAGTGGCCAAGGCTTAAGGGTTGCAAATATCACTTTGCCAGTCACCAAATACGGTAACTCATGCCACCTCTTAGTGTGGTCCTTCCGCGTCCTAATGAAGACATGGTGGAAATATGCTTTGAACTCTGCAAAGCTCTGCAGACTATTGTAGACAATGGGTGATAACTGCGGCTTGTGATTAATCCCCATCCAGATGCTCATCTCCATTAGCACCCAAAATATCTTTCTCTCTCTGATCTATTGTGCATCCCTGGTTTCCCATAGCGAAGCATACTTCGCTTCCTCTAGAAGGTCCTACGTGGCCGACGGGAACTGGCTATCTTCAGGCAACTACCATGCCACCAGGACTATCGACAACAGAAGCCATGTGTAATAGAATGTTTTTCCCTACTCCTATGCCTCACAATAGTTCGCAAGGAACTCACCGCATAGATAGTTTGCCCAATTGAACTGGACCCCTTCTGTGCATTGCGCTACTAGTGCAACCACTAGCATGGGAACCCCATTTGCACGACACTTCTGCATCACCTTTCCTGCCAATATTTGTGTTGCGACCTTGATTGCAGGGTTTTTGATGCTGGAGATGGCATACCCTCGCTCCTTCTTCTCCAACATAGACTTCTTTTTTGTTTCCTCCGCGAGGGCCAAATCGCTACCTTTTCCCTCTGAAATGCTCGCTGAATCCTCCCTTGCACAAGGGAGTCATGTAATCTTGTGAATAAGATGGTCTGTGATGGGGATGGGCTCCTCTAGCCATAAGCACCCATCATGCACCAAGCAGAGAAGCTACCTAATGACAAAAATTGTCACTAGGGCATGGTGGTAATGCGACACCCAGAGTAGGTTTAGCAGTCATGCTTTCTCGACCTCTTTGAGCCATTTTCACGGCTCCAATTCAATCATTCTAGCTAGCACATCCATCTTCTAGTGCATTAGATTTGAAGTTGCTAAATGCGACAACTTCTCGTGGTCTGCGAGTTGCCAATCTTCAAATTTCAATACGGGAACCCATCCCAAGTGCACACCCTCAAACACAATATTGTCTAGGAGCAGCGAAGTTTGTAGAGAGCTCTTGCTCTCATCTATATCCTTAGGCACCTTGGCTTTACCCTTTCACGGAGGAACATATGTAGGTAACCATGTGATAGGGTCCACACCTTGGGCTTCGACTTGCATATCTACATCCTCCTCCTCCACCAGGATTTCTTCAAACTCTTCCTCCTCATTGACCTCGAAATTAATGGCCTTCCCCTTTTCCTCCAGTGTGAGCTTGGTTCTCAATGGATTTTTGGGTGAGATGCACACTGGTATCATGGCCTACTTATCCTTCTTAGGTCTCGGCATGTGCGGTGATTTAGCGACCTCTGCGATTATTCTGGTGCTCTCTAGGGCTTCGACCATTCCCCCCACATTCGGTTCATTAATGCTAGTTTTGCAGCAGATTTTCAAGAATCTAACCCATAAAGTTCGCCTTAAATTCCTGCCACCTGCTCCATTTGGCCTCAAACCAAGCATCAAATTGTGAAGAGTGACTGTAACAGTCACTTTTCGGTCAATCTGCATGTCAACATAGCTATCTTTGCGATGTCACAGACCCTATGACACTTTGATACTGCGCACAAACCCTGACATCGCGTAGTTCCCGGGCAGAGTAGTTTATAGTCCCGTGCCTCCTTGCAGCTATCTAGAACTCTAAGACTATGCTTTTGTTGGCTAGTCAGATGGCCATGCCACCTATGTATGGCTTGAGATGATTGCCATTCACTTTTCCTAGGAAGAGATCTCCATTTAACTTAACCGGCTAGACGTGCCACCGTCGGTAATTTCCTTAATAACATATGGTCCCAGCCAATGCATTTTGAGCTTCCATAGAAATTTATCAAACTTATATCATACAACAAGACCAAATCATTCACCTTAAAGGTGCGTAGCTTAATATGTTGACTGTGCCATGCCTTTTCACGCTGCTTTTGGATATGTTGGTGAAATCCAACCAAAAATCATTCTTCTTTGAGCTCATCCAACTACGCGATCTGCTCCTCTAGGGCTCTACAATCTGTCATACCTATGAGCACTGCTATGTGCAGACTAGGCATAGTGTATTGCATAGGCATTACGGCTTCCACTCCATAGACAAGCTTAGAAGGTGTTTGTCCCATCAACTTCTTTAATGTCATCCGATAAGCCCATAATACTATAGGTGCGCGTAGGTCCCAATCACTTCGCTGCACATTGCATACCTTGGTCAGCGTTGTTTCTAGTATTTTGTTGAATGCTTCTGTGTGTAGAATCTTCTATGTGTTTTATCTTCCTGCATAATGTCTTCCCAACATTAAGAGCCATCTGTGATTTCACCCCCCCAATACATGCTTATTGACCAAGTATTTTAGTGTAGAGTACATGTGCCTTTGTGTAGGTTGGGGCTCTTTTCCATAGGCTTGCGTCCCTTTGGCCAAATGCCCACATGGATCATCCTGTCCATTTTACTTGTCTGTTAGTCACACCTTAGGTTCCCCAAATCATACTCACATCATTCTCCTACATTTGCGCCAATCATTAAAGCTTCCTTTGTGCGTACCCCACCATCTTATGGGTGTAGCGTGTAGTACCCAGTCCAAGGCCTGGAAGCATTCCTTTTCCAGCACCTCCCTTTCAAATGCATCCAAGAAGGTATCTACCTCATTTAGACCATCATAAGTAGGCAGATCACTTACTTCTGTTGACAAGCAATGCAATAACCTGGTCATCATATTGCAATTTAGCATAGTTACTTCGCGTAACCAATTCTGCCAGCATTCTATTTCCTCATCAGAATCTCAAGTGTAGGAACTCTCATGCTCCCATGTAATCTTCCCATCCATGGTGGCATTCAACCAATCTTGGTCTTGCACTGTTACCTTATAGATGCAGTCCAAATCATCATCGCTCTCATAGTCTCTAACCGGTTTCGTATAGCGCAATCCTTCAGCAGGGTGCAGGGGTATAATTACGCGTAGTGATGTCTTTTCAAAAATCATTTTTTGCTTCTTCAAATTAATTAACCCATTCATATCAATGGCCCAGTTGATTCCCAAGAGCATAGGGTAAGGATTGTTGTCATCAACAATCTCTATTACCTCAAAATCTACAAACACGCTCACTCCCTCAATATCCATAGTTATTCCTTGCAATCACCCCATGGGTATTATTTTTTATTGGTTCACCATCCTTAGCTAAATTGGAGACCATTGCAGCATAGGTCTCCCCATTCATTCCCATGTATATTTCAGTAGAACATTTGCATCTAGTCCCAAATCCAAAATGACTTGATCCATCTCATATCCTCTGATCTGCACAGTGAGTCTCATTTAATGGCCTATCCTTATCTTATACTTTCCGATTTTCTGTACTACACACAATTCTCCTGGTGTGGTCCCATCACATTTGTTGATGAGTTCCTATAACCATTTTTCATCCTTGCCATCACGCAATAAATTCATATAGGTTTCCAAGAAATTTGTAAGCATAGATGGGTCCATTTCCAGCTCTGGTTTATCCTCGCTTCCTGAAGTGGATGCATCAGAGAAGCTCTTCTTAGCTTCCATGAAGGTTTCTCAAGCGTGCTCCAAATCAAACTCAACCTCTCTCACTGGGGCTTTATGAAACCATGTACTATTATTGGCTTAAGGGGGCCTGACCCAGGTTTGGAGTTAATTATCCAAACAAATCCCTACACTACTGGCCCTTTCAGCATCAACCCGTGGAGAGTGGACTAAAGTATCGCCCAAAGAAGTATGGGGGGGATGCTAGAACCAAGTTTCCACACCCTTGAGATGTCTGAGGTGTCGATTTAGTCCAATTGTGCCTACCTTTGTGCAGGTCACTTCATGCACTGTGCTGACGTGCGAGACCTTCACGATCTATTATAATTGCCTTCGTGCAGCCCTAACCAGGGGTTGAGGTGCTTTCACGCTACTATGGTAGTGATCTATGATATTTCCCCAACTATACCGTGGATCTTACTTATCTTCCTAAAGATCTTTAGTTAACTTTGTGTAAACAGATACTTTATCTCACATTCACTTAGTTATCATAGTCACATATGCTCGCGCATAGGAATGATATAAATCTTCTCTTTATTAATGCTTCCAACTGTTACAGACTCGACTTGCCCTGCAGACTCAGCTGCAGACTACTAGGCCTATGTGCACTTAGCTGCAGAGCCTTCTCCTACTCTAAGACCCAAAACTAGACTTTATACTTTAGATACGACTCAACTCTTCATCCTTAGATCTTTTATTGATTCCATTATTGATTTACACTTAGAGCCTCGCTCTATTTATACAATCCCATGTTCCGCGGACCATGGGTAGATCTCTACAACTGACATTACATTACAAAACTAAGGGCAGACAACCCTATGATTCATTTACAAGGTACGCACTCCGCGCCCACAAAATGCGGAGTCTTTACATCAAAGTTACAATTTATGACCAAAATCTGGGCTCTAAGCCCCAAAACGTTCCTTGGGGGATCCCGCGCCCAACAACTATCTTCCGAATGTTTTCCTTTGTAATCTCCCGTTGTGATTCCACCTCAAAGCACAACGTTTAAATTTGGATATTCCTCACGTGGCTCATACCTCATCATCTGCAGGTTCTGAGTCGGGGGAGGTGGTAGCGCTCCTTTGTCATGTATCCTAGCTAACAACGTAGGAAAATATTCTGTCTCATGATCAAACAGCATGCAATACTTGCACGACGGGTGTGTTGGATTCAAGCAATCATGGGCATAGTGTCCTGGCCCTCCACAATTGTAGCAAATCAATTGTCTGCGACCTCTACCAGGTCCACCTCCACCTCGGCCTCATCCGTGCCCCTGAAATCTTGTCTGCGCCATTCTTGCATTTTGGTCAAGGGGCCACGTTTCGGCTGAACCCTATAGGTGGGAAATATGTCCATCATCAACTCATACCTTTTGCAAGTATGCTCTTTGTGTCCCACCAACCAACAAAAGTTACAGAACAATTGTTGCGAAGTTTGCGTATACTTCTGTAGCAAGGGGCAGTTATCTGTGGCATGTTTTCTAGCTATTTGACAGATCATGCACCATAGAGTAGGCACCATGCTAGGTCCTATTTGAGTTTCCGACCTTAAAGGCATTGATCATCATCTTGTGAGGTAATTAGTAAATACCAAGAAGTGGTCTTTGTCATAACCCTGACTCTTGAATTTTATGCAACGCACTTCTTCATGCACTTCTGGTCGAACCGTCCTATCCTATTTCAGACTCTACATCTCAAGGCACAAATTCTTCAACTTTGCGTGGATCTGTTGAACTCCTAGGTTAGGATCCTACATGGGGGTCTCATGTAACCTCATAGTAATCTCCAAGGCCTTTTCCCGAGTTGTTATCTTCTGCTGCGATAGTGCACTCCTTAAATGTGGTAGTAGTGAATACTCGTGATGCTATCCATATGTGAGATTCATATTGGCTTCATGAATCATACATTTCAACCTTTGATCTAGTTCCCAAGGAGTCTTTCCTAGTAGCATCATGATCTCTTTAAATGCCACAATCAACTATTCTTCAGAATTAGGCCTGCTAAATTCTCTATATAGCTTTGTTTGGATATCTGTGTCCCTCGCATTCAGGTTATCGTTGGAGTGCTTAATATACCAAGTCAGCATGCGATCTTGCAAGGTGCTAACTAGCATCGCTTTCTTTATATGGTCATCTATAACACCTTGCACTTCACATACAGCCCTTACAATGAACCATAATTGGTTTGGATCTTCATTTCCCAAACTTTTGAACACATGCAACTTCACTATGTTTGCCATACTCAATTATGATGGTGGTGGAGTTGGTACAGGAAAAGATGGAAGTGATGGTGATGAAGCCAATGGTGGTGTCGGTGGAGGTGGTATTCATGGAATTCTTTGTCTTATCAGATGAATAGAACTTCGCAGAGAAACCTTCGCAAGATCTTCCTTGTCTCCTCATGGAGGTGAAATAAAGGGGCTATTTTCTGGACCCTTATTTCCTTCATTCCTGTAAACCTTTCCACTTCACGTAGCTTTGAACATCAAGGTAACTACATAAATTGCTTTTCACACAACAACATTTTAATCCAATTATTCAAAGACTTTACATACTTACCTCATGGTCCTTTGAGAAAGCGTCTCTCTGCCTTGCGATAGCTGACTGAGGTGTCAACCACAAACTAAGTAACGAATCCTCCTATAATAAAATCAAGCCAATGATCAACAGTGCGTGTGATCTCAACCTCTGGTGCTTCCAATCTCCACACTAGATCTCAGGTCCACACAATAGGACCGTCAAGCTTCCACCTTCCTTGGCTATCTACTAACTTCATGATCCACTCGTATAGTTCAATAGGGAATGAAGCGAAAAATATGTCATGGATATCCGTATATAGGTAGCTATCTAGCCAGTCTTCTTTTGACAATTGTAGGTTTCTATTCTCCTGTGCCACAAACTCATGAATTCTTCTGTCCAACCAGCCTTCAATCTCTTTCTTAGTTGGATTCCAATGATACGACATCAAACATCTCTCATGCAGATTCCAGTCCTGGCAACAAAATTATTTGTTGGCTTGAGGGGGCCTGACCTAGGTTCAGACTTAGTTAGCCAAACAAATCCCTACACCACTAGCCCTTTCGGCATCAACTTGTGGAGCGCAGACTAAAGTCTCACATAAAGCACTATGGGGGGATGTTGTAACCATGTTTCCACACCCTTGAGATGGTTGTGATGTTAGTTTAGTCCAACTAGACTTGCCTTCACAAAGGTTGCTTCACGCTCTATTCTAACCTTCAGTACCTTCGCAATCTATTACAATCGGCTTTCACACAGCCCTAACTAGGGGTTGAAGTCCTTTTGCGCTGCTAAGGCAGCAAACTGCACTAATTCCTAAATTAGACAAAGTATCTTACTTATCTTATTGACAAATCTTAATTATATTCATGTAAATGAATATTCTTCATTATGTTCACTTAACCAATAAATTTATACATATTCATGCATCATATAAGGCTTAGAAGTGAAATTCATACCTAGTATAACATATGCATAAAACAAGAAATAAAGACATAGAATTGATAGAAACTTATCTTTATTAATACCTCTAGATGATTACAAACTCGACTCATCATGTGCACTCAGCTACGGACTACTCGGCCTCTGCGCACTCAGCTGCAGAGCCTCTTCCTATACTACGACCCAAAACTTAGACTTACACTTCCAAGCTATCTCGCATACATCATATGTTCTTCCACTTATTAGTTACTTAGAGCTTTGCTCTATTTATACAATCCCATGGTGCATAGACCATGGGTAGATCTTCTACATCCAACATTACATTATCAAAATAAGGGCAAAAAACCCTATGACTGTTTAATAACTACCTACTCTATGCCCAAAAAATGCAGAGTATTTACATTGGAATTACAAAACTTGGACCAGCATCTGGGCTTGAAGCCCCAAAACTGCCCTTGAGGGATCCCATGCCCAACACTAAAGTTTGTGAAATTTCAAGCAATTTTTACAGAATTTAAATCTAATGCCTGAAATGAAATTTATGACAATTTTCCCTAGCTCATGTGTTTGAGATAATATTCTGGAACTTGCAAAAACCCTAACTTCCTTGGATCATATCTCCAAAAATATAGTGTGAAAAGATATGAAATTCGTACTTGAGGTTAACCAATATTTTGGCTCCATGGGGTTTCAATTTTGACTTCTGAAGCTTCATATAAAAAAATTTATAGTGAAAATTCCATGATGAACTATTTGAAGAAGTGAAACCCTAGAATCCAAAGCTCTGAAACCAAATGTTATGCAACCAACTCACAAAAAGATAGATCAATGGATTAAAAATTATCCTCTTCGAGGGGGAAACCTTATCTACATTACATAAATGAACAATTCTTTGATGATACAAATGACAAGGCCTCCTTTGTATATATAGGATTCTAAGGGGTCACAATATAATTAGAGCCTCCATAACAATCATAAATTCTATGGGGCACAATTATAACAATATGGGGGCTACATGGGCACAAAAATAACAATAAGGGGGGATACACTAGTATTATAGGTACCTAATATAAAACATGTTTACAATATTTGAATGCCGTAACAAATTGGTGACATACAATGCTCAAGTATTTAAATCTACAAAATTAATTAATTTCTGCCAAAATTATAATGTTATTCTTTCTCATTCTACCACCTATTATCCTTAAGGAAATGGGTTGGTAGAATGTTCAAACAAAGACCTGGTAAGGATAGTGAAGAAAAAAATTGTAGAAAATAAAAAGAATTGCGACTCTCATCTAAAGTTTTCCTTATGGGAAATCAAAATGACTACCAAAAGGTCTACTAGTAAGTCACCTTTCAAGTTGGCATATGGAGTAGAAACTCTCTTAACTAGTCATCTAGCCAAACAAGTAGTTTATTTCATTCAAGATACTGAGGAGGAACCAAATGCATTGACCCATAGGATAAATCAACTAGTGAAAATGAATGAAAATAGAGAACAAGTGAGTGAAAAATTGTTCAACTATCAATAAAAGATGAAAGTCATTTTTGATAGAAAGGCCAAGGAAATAGATTTTTCACCTAGAGACCTTATCCTAAGATGGGATTTAAGAATGGAGGATAAGGGAAAACATGGTAATTTTAATTCTTTGTGGTTTTTTCCTTTCAATGTAGCATAAAATAGAGAAAACAATACTTCCATTCTCAAAAATATAGATGGAGAGCTACTACAATTACTTGTAAATGGGTAGTACTTGAAACATTACTTTCAACATTAAGCACTTTTTAATTATTCCATTGTAAATACAGGTATGATCACTGTAAGTATCTGATGAGCTTCTCATTTTAATTTTCTTGAGCTATAATATGGCTCCATGCTCAAGGCAAAGGCACGATTCTTAGTGTTTTGTTCCAAAAAACTATCCCTAGGTGGAGCCAGATGTTGTAAATCATTTTTCACTATGTTCAAAAATAAAAATAAAATTATGTATATATATCTATAGATATAAAGGGGAAAAATTTTAAAATTTGTTTGTGGTGATTTCTCTTAGGAGGATAATGTGGGACCAAGAATGATGAAAGATTAAAATTGGCCTTATATGGAGCAACGAGTCCCAACGGAGAAAAGAAGTTAAATTTCACACAAATTTATAGTGTGATTTCATTCTTGGCATTGGGCCTTCCCCATAGGAGAAACTTGAGACCACGAAGAGCAAAATTATTATGGGGATGAGTGCCCCCGGAGAAGGTTTGGTGGAATTACTCCATTGCCCGATCAACATTTGGGATGGTTTGCGGCATCGTCTGGCGATGGGACCATTTACCACCATGG
The DNA here is from genome assembly GCA_000404065.3 of Pinus taeda. Taxonomy (NCBI): domain Eukaryota; kingdom Viridiplantae; phylum Streptophyta; class Pinopsida; order Pinales; family Pinaceae; genus Pinus; species Pinus taeda. The sequence goes on along the minus strand of APFE030919539.1, from coordinate 4,818 downwards.
GTGCCCCCATCCGGCAAGCGAGCGCATTTCTACAACCGGTGAGTGTTATTATTATATGATACCATTTGGAATATCACTCCTCCACCTCATCCGACACCTCATCTGACATCTCCACGTCATCACCGCCACTCCAATACCTCTATGTCATCAATGCGACATCATGTCATACATCTATCACTTCTCCATTTAATATCGTTTTTGCCCCATTTACCCATAAAACCTATTTTTACGCTCAAATTTATTCATCTACTATTTATTCTGGAATGTACCAAAATACACCTGCACCCTCCATCTTGCTAGTTTAAAGTCCAATTTCATCTAGGAGTTTCTAGGTATTTATCCACCATACACACTTGTTGAATTGTTCCAAAATGTTGAAGAAAACCATTGTAAGGGATCTATAAGTGATTATAATCTTTAATAAAGAGAAATCCCAATGAAGTTCCCATATAGCAAAAGGAATTATTTATTTCCTTAATTCTAAATCAACTTAGGAATTAAGAACTATGGAGGTTTAATAAGAACAACTCGTGTTCTGGAAATAAACAAAATGGTATAAAAAAACATTTATAGAAAAAACACAGAGGAAAAAATAGGGGAAATCAAGGAATCTATTTTAAAATTTAATACATATTTTGGGAAAAGGACGAGAGTAGGATTTCCCTCATGTTTGGATCAACAGGGTAATCTACTCTCATGGAAGACATATGAAACATTGTTAGTTGAGCCAAAGATAAGGATTGATTCCTCTCATGAGAAAACAACAATACATAAAGGCTCCACCATTTTAAATTATTTGCAAATGGATTTCCAGTTATTATGGTTGGTCAAAAGCCTCTTCACAGAGAGACTAACCTATAGTCAAATTACAAAGTTCAGGATCGCTTATGTCAGGTTTATCAAATTCCCAAGCTCATATTTGTCAATATGGAAGAAATGCATAGCATTGATGTCACCAACTGAAGTAGTTAAACCCAGAACTTGTACAAGCGAGCCTACATAGGGCTCACAAGTCATAGAGTGGAAATCAACCACGTGTTTCATTTAATGAGATGATTTAGAAGGACATTGTATTTTGTAATCTAAAACCAAAGTATTTTACATTTTAAAGTTTGAGTCCTCATAAGGATCGAATAGGGCTTAGAGTAGTGTTCAAAAGTAGTATAAGAAGTTCATGGCAATTAGCAATTTTTATAACTGACATCTTTGTAATGTTCCTACAAAAAGACATTGAGGAACCATTTTTGGGGTTCCGAATTTTGACTTCAGACAAAAAAAATCTTGTGTAATGTGTTTATCATTTATTGGACATTAAATAAATCTTCATGGATGATTCAAAACTATCTTTTGAATATGATATGTGTTTCTTTCTATTGCAAGTCATTAATTGTTTCTTCTTGTTTTGGAAAAGTGTAATGAAGCAACTCGTTATTTTCTATAATACATATTTACTTGGATCACAATAACTGTAAATTTTAATCAAATAACCTTAAAAGCGCACTTCATTTTTCCATACATTCATTTTCTAAGTGTTTCATGTGTTTTTCTAAGGTTTATAATAAAATATTCTGCAGTTACAACATTGTATTTGAACCTTCCATTGTTTCTTTCTATCACCCTACTATAACTTTTAAATAATTTTCTTAATCAGTGAGGCCATATTAAAAGATATCTTTATCCTAAGAAGTTTCCTCTCCATTACGTATGCAAATTATCTCTAAATAATCATAATGGAACAAAAAGAACCACTTGTGATATTTTTATATATATGTCCTAGGCAATAACCTCCTCTCAACCAGAGGTTGTCTCCAGGGTTACAACACCTCCCACAAATGAAAGCAGTAAAAAAGTGCATGGAAACAATGCTAAATCCAAGAATGCCATACTCTTTAGCCTTATTCAATTTGAACTTGTAAAATTTATGCATTGCAAGTTTGATAAGCTAATATGGGTCAAGCTCAATCAAAGTCATTAAGGAGATGAAAAAGTGAAGAAGGAAAAACTTCAAATATTTAGAATGATTTTTGAAATCTTAAGAATGAGTGATGAAGAAAACATAGGAAAATACTTCCTCAAAGTTGATGAAGTAACCAATGGACTTGGTGAAGCTATCAAAGAAGACGTAATTGTTCAAAATGTCTTAAGATCTCTACATATGAAATTTAATGCCAAAATATTTACCATTGAAGAGATTTCTAATTTGAAAAGTCTCACAGTGGACTAGTTGCTTGGTACTTTCACAACCTGTGAGATGAGAGTAGGAAAAGAGAAGTATGAACCAAAGGAGGCAACTTTCAAGGTTTCCAAGAAGGCTAAGGAGAAAAAAGACCATCAATATTGATCCAAATATGAATATGATCAAGATTTGGCTCACTTTCCTAGTAAACTAAATCTTGGCTTAGGAAAGTTTAAAGGAAATCTTCCCTTCGAATGATTTGACTATGGAAGAGTTGGACATTTTTTGTCCAAGGGCCCTGAGAAAGAAAATAAAAAAGAGTAACATGATCATAAATTCATAGGAAAAGATTAGAAACATCAAAATAGGAGGATTTCATTGAAGAAGTGGATCTACTCCAAAGAGGATAACTTGGTACAAGAGTCAAATAGTGAAAATTCGATGAGTCAAATGAGTGGTTACTCATTGCATTTGGAGTTGTCTCTAAGAAACAAAATATTGTAGACCCTAGACGAGAAGAAGAAGAAGGAAGGGTGGAATTTGAAGGAGAACCCATTAGTTCTCTTGATGAGTTAAAAAAGGTCAGAAGAACAAAAAATCAACTAAAAGAGCATACGCAACATGTTGAAGAATGTATGTGTATGTAGGTTTTAACCCCATACAGGAATTACCTGCATACGAATTCTAAATCACAGAAAAATAAACAATGCAAGAGCATAACACATAAAACACATATACACAGAGATTTCCCACTGGATCCCAAAACCGGGACTACCAGCTTGATTTTTCATTATGTTCCTTTCAATGTTACAATACATATTTATACATGCCGAGCATCCAATACCA
>APFE030919530.1:50412-65562 GCA_000404065.3 Pinus taeda | reverse complement strand
TCTCATAATGATCCAATTATAAAAATAAATTAGAATAAATAAATATTTAAATATATAAATAAATATTAATAATAATAAAAAACTAATTAGTAATTCTAAATAAATTAGTATTTTGGTATTTTTCTCATCTAGTTAATTATAGTCTTTATTTAGCTGTTTTTCCCTTAGCTGTTAGTAAGTCTTGACTCCCTATTTAATTTTTCGCTGTGATCTGATTTTCATTGTGTTTTGATGATGAACCACACTGCTTGGTTCGAAATGTTAAATCTACCAATATAATTTCTTCTGAAATTGTTTGCAAATTACAATAATAAACTTATTATTTAAAATTTATAATGTGCCAGTTGAATTTCATCCTCACCTCGCATTTGTCTACCTGAGGTGACGAAGGAAACGGAGTGACGGAGACTAACGGAGATGGGTGGCCAACTTGCTGGATCCGCAATTATTTTCCGAGACTCTTTTCCCGGCCTGCAACAATTTTTGGGTGAAATTGTGACCTGGGTAGGCTACTCCGTTCTGAAAAACGACCCAAGGAGGGCTCCTTTATCTAACTGTGGAGCTGATTGAAAGGTCCAAAATGACCTGAGAATGTTAAACTCTTCTGCTTGTTGACACGTTACAGCAACCCACCTTGCAGAACTAAACTCAAATTTATAAGCATACTTTCAACATTAGGTTTGTAAGTTGGCATTACAAATGATCCTTTGACCTTTTGTGAAGTGGTGGAGCCCAATGATATGACCATAAAGATATGGAGTTCATTTGACCATCAATATTTGTTTCTAGTCAGCATTTGGAGATGTTCCTTCTAAAAAGCCATTTTCCAAACAAAGTCCAATGTTCTCGATTCTTGTTTATTTAGTTATACATTTTTTATTTTTTATTTCATGAGAAAAACACGATCGACTAGATGGTTAGGGACATTTTTCTCAAATTTTTTGAATTTAAGAGGCACTCTCTAGCTTTATATGGAAGAGAGGTTATAATGGCATATTTAGCCATGTCATGTATATAGTAAATAAAATATATATCAAAGTTAAGGTTTTTATTATGATGTGAAGAGAGGTTATAATGGCATATTTAGCCATGTCATGTATATAGTAAATAAAATATATATCAAAGTTAAGGTTTTTATTATGATGTGAATTATTTTAGGAGGATAGAAATTTAAAAATAAAAGAAAGAAATTAACTCAAGTGAAAAAAAAATAATAAAAATTAATAGAATATATAAAAATATCGAAATAAATTAATAATAATTTAGAATAATAATTTTAAATAGTAAATTATTGAAAATTGTAGAAAAAAATAATAATATGTAATAGTAATTATAAATATAGAAAGAAAATAATAAATGGAATAATAATTTTAAATAGTAAATTATTGAAAATTACAATAAGAAATGTTGAAAATAGTATCAAGAAAGATTCTAATTTAATTTTATTTTAATTAGGAATAAAATTGTAATTCCATATTTCATGACAATTTGTATTAGTTAATTAAGTTAATTTGACTTAGTTGGCTCAGTGATTGGAGTTAAGGGTCTGACTAGAGTCATGTAGAGTGTCTCTTACATTATAGGAGCCCTTGTTGAGTTTATTTTGAGTTGTAATTAATTAATTCAGTAAAGTTAGTTAAACTAGTTCCAACTGATAGAGGAATTAGTGGAAGATCCAGTAGTAGGGTGTAACTTGCAATAGTAGGGTGTAACCAACAATGATCAAATAGTAAACTGAAGATTCACTCATAATTAACTCATGGATGTCAGATCAAAGAAAGACCCAGTTGACATTGGACTTCAGGGACAGTGTACTATGACTTGTATAATCATTTGAATTGTATAGGTGGTGCATGCAATCAGAGAAAGACCTATGAGGATTGCACAAATCATAATTGTGGAATTTCCCAATTAAATATGGGCTAATTCCCAAGGAAATAGGAGCTTGGAAGGAAGCATAATTAGCTAAGTATTGACTTGATTTTGTTTGGGAAGCACTAAGATAGATAGAGATAGTGCAGAGGTTGCTTGGGCTTGAGCATCATATTGTAATATTTTCATATTTTCTGATTAATGCAATATAGAAATAGCAGGGATTCTTAGTTGTGGCTTTCCCCATAAAATTATTGTGTTATGTGTGATTGAATTCTTTCTCTTTTATGCTTCATCGATCAATAATTGTTTCCACTAATGAGTAGAGTAGATTCAAATCAAATGTTTTAACATATTACAATTTGAAATTTGAATCTACAAGGAATTTCTATTTAACATAGGATACATCGATATGTATAAGTAAAAGTCAAATAATAAATAATAATAAAAATAGGGAAAATAATTCAAATAATAATTAATGTAAGAAAAAGGCCTAAAATAAGATTATAATATAAGTATAGATATGTATGTATGAATAATTAACAATGAAAATATAATATTGTAATATATATAATATATAATATATATATAATATATATATATATATAATATAATATAAATATATAGTATAGATATAGATATAGATATAGATATAGAAAGAACATAGATCTATTTTTTTTTTTTTTTCTAGGCAAAGACTAAGCTAAATTATATTAAAAAGAAGAGAAAAATATATACAAGAGGTTTGAACCCCTGAGAGTGCCATTGATGACTGCAACTCTCTTTCAGACTGATGTCAAAATAACAGTTCCACTGAGGCTGATGCCCCTTACACAAGTTGTAGCACAGAGTGGAAATTTCATAAGCAAAATATTACATAACATAAGATCTGCCTGAGTGCCAGAGATAAGCAAAAGATAGAGGAAATTTGTTTGCTGGCGTTTGCTCCAGCAGCCAAAACGCCGCGCCAAGAACCGAACAGGTAGAACCAAAGCCGAACAGGCAGCCAACCGAAACCGAACAAGCAACCAACCGAAACCGAACATACCTCCAAAAAAGAGCAGGAGAACAGACTGAAACAGGAAAAAGCAGATTACTTGACATTTTCAGAGCTTTGCACGTTGTCCTCGTCCAGGGGCTCCCATGAAATCTCCATGCCTACCGGAACGTCTTCCAACTTCATGCCCGGCGGCAGCTTGGGATAAAATGTGTTGGCATAGTAGAAATCCGGCATCTTGTGCATAGGCCTGTTTCTGCCCTCTCCGGAGAAATCTTAGCTTGTTCTTGTGCTGACTCAGGCCCTTTCGAATCGTGCATACTTCCAATTTCCTCCAGAGCCTCGGCCTGCTCCTCTGTAGGGGCGAGATAGCTTTCTTCCACAAGTTTGCTTTGCGAGGATGGGGAATAGGAGCTATCCTCCATACCCTGGCTTGGCGAGGAGTTGTTGGAGTGCGAGGGCGACTGTTCCTCTGAGGGGTCTTTTACACTGGCTTCCTCCTCATCTTCCTCCTCGAAGATGACTGTAATCAGAGCAGAAATGAAAGGCTTGTTAGTTCGACGGCGGTAGTGAAACCTGGCGGATTGAACAGTATTGCTAATGTATTGCTCCGAATCATCCGATCTATTCGAGGACGGAGAAGCACAAGCAAGAGGTGAGACTCTACGGGGGCTGTGAGTGCCTCGCCCTCCAGCACCACCGCTTTGACCATGGTGACGCCCCCGTTGAGGAGTGGCTCTGTATCGCGGTGCCATGGTAATTCTCTTGGTAGCAGCTCGAAATCTTGCGGACAGAGGTTGCCCAGAGACCAAATGTAACCCGGTTGCCGCCTGGAGCGAGCCTCGAGCAATCCCAAAGTTGAGATTGCTGGTTTCTTCAACCAGTGATTCAATGTCACCACAGAGTCGCGTCGCCCCTGAGCGCGTCTCTCTGTCAATTCTTTCAATAACCTACAGAGGGGCTGAAATCATATGCACTGTACTGAAGACAGGCTTGAAACCAAACCTTACCCATTCAGCCTGCAACCTGAACTGAACCAAGGCGAATGTTTTCGAATCGTCCTGCGCCATCCTATTATCTCCTTTGCTCATACCTTGGTTCAGACGCAGCATTGAATTACCATGAATGCTCTTCATCCTTGACAACTTACAATGAATGCGCTTCATACTTGAATGCACTTCCGACGATCTAAACAGCTGCCCGCTGTCCTCTCCGCGTGGCAGACTGTTAACACCTCGTAAATGCGATTCGAACACCCGCATCCGGGTGATCTTCTTCCCTGGCTTGCATATCACTGGATAGGATATTATTGAAGGTGGTTATTTCTAAGTCTGAAGCTGTTCCCTGCAGCGATCCTTCGAAGAATTCCTGTCCCCTGTCCACTCCTAGATTGGCTAAGAAATCAGCCAATTTGTTCCCTTCTCTTCTGATGTGTTTGAAGGATATGGCTTTATTGCTTCGGAGCCATTTTTGGAGTAGCTCAAGTCTAGTGGCTAATCTCCAGCTACTACTCACCTTCTGATCATCCTTACCCTGTTGGATCTTTGAGACCATATTTATTATAATTTGTGAATCTCCTTCCACTATGAGAGGAGTGAGCCTTTGAGCTTGTGCAATTTTGAGTCCTCTCCAGAGACCTTCCAGTTCTACTGCGTTGTTGGTGTTCCAGCCTATTGAGCCATAGAAGATCGTGAGAGGGATGCCATGAGAATTTCTTATTGCGCCTCCATAACCTGTGTTCCCTGGATTTCCTTTCAATGCTCCATCAAAGTTGAGCAGGAAAGTATTTAGAGGCGGAGGAGCCCAACTGGATGGGGAGACTTGATGAATGGTCGAGCTAGCTTGAGTGGAATGAGGAGTTTGAATTTTGATTTGCCAGTTGTTCCAAATGTCCTGTTCTTGTAGGGTGGAGGGAAAATTCTCTGGGGTCCAGCATTTAGTAGACAGGGTTTCTTGGATATTCTTGTGAATGATTTTCCAGACTTGCTCCATTTGCAATGCTTGATCTTTAAATATCCACCGATTCCGCTCTTTCCATATATTCCACATCACAATTCCGGGAGAAATTTGCCATAGTGTGTTGAGAATCTCACTTTGATAGGGCTTTTGGGGCCAATTGCGAAGCGTATTGATAATGTCCCCCTGCACTCTTCCGTCTTTGCGACTTCGAAAGGAGACTTTCTCCCAAAGACGCCTTCCAAAAGGACAGAGTAGCATTAGGTGTGCTGCTGATTCCTCATCCATTCGACAATTAAAGCAGATTAAAGGGCCTGCAAACTTTCTTTTTCTAAGATTATCCCAAGTGAGGATCCTGTTATGCGTTAGGAGCCAGAGGAAAGTCAAAATTTTCGGCCATATTGGCGGATTCCATATTTTTTCCCACACTTTGTCCTTGGTGAGTCTATCTTTTAGAATGATTTTATAAGCCTCCTTAGCTGTGAAGATGCCCTTCTCTTCGTATCCCCACCTCAGCTTGTCCTTGCCTGCTTCCTTGAGAATCTTCCTTTTTTTAGTTCTTCTGAAAGAGAGAGCTGAATTGCCTCCGGGCTGTCTGGTAAGATGTGGCTTATTTCTTTCCATTCTCTGTGATCTGAGTCAGTGTTAGGTTTCCAGAATTTGCTAACCTTGTCCAATTGATTTATTTCCTGATCTTGGAGTCCTTGGATGAGGTTTTTTATGCTTGGGAGTTGTTGCCATGAATCTGTCCAGAATCTTGTCGTGCTGCCTTCCTTTACCTCCCAAAAGCTGTGGTTCTGAATTAGTTCTCTATGCTTGATGGCTGAATTCCACATTGCTGATCCCTTGCTTATTTAAGTCATTCTTATGCTTTCCTCCAGAGGCAAGTTGCTGGCATATTTAGCAGTCCATAATCGTGCCCAGGGAGTGTCCGGGTAGGTTAGCCATTTCCACCAGATTTTTGCTCCCATGACTGTATTGCTGTGTTCCGGATCCCTGAGTCCAATGCCTCCTGCGATTTTTGGGATGCAATCTTTCTCCCATTTCACCAAATCCCATTTTCTGTTTGGTCCAGAGCTGCCCCAAAGGAAGTTGCGTTGTAACTGTTTGATCGCTTTCAGCACCCACTTCGGCGCTGCCATTAGGGAAAATAAGTATAGCAGCATGGATTGAAGAACCGCTTTGATAAGCACAATCATGATGGCCATGTTCAAGGCTCGGTGCATCCATAGGAATAATTTTGCCTCCAACTTTTCTAGCAGGTTGGTCCATGAAGAGTGCTTAAGGGAAGATGCAATTAAAGGTGCGCCCAGGTATTTGGAAGGTAGGGATGCAACAGAGAAGCCAATAATGTTGGCTATAGCTCTTTGAGTGATCGGAGGGGTGTTGAAAAAGAATATTTGGGATTTCACTTTGTTTATGAGGGCACCAGAGGCCTTGGAAAAATTGTCAAGAATGGAATTTAAGGTGTGAGCTTCTTGAACAGAAGAGTGCCCAAATAACATGTTGTCATCAACAAATTGCTGGTGGCAAGTTGTGGGGGCTTGATGGATCGAGATGCCTTTGAGGTTTCCAGCTAGAATTGCTGATTTTATACTACGGCCTAAACCCTCCGCCATTATTACAAACAGAAAGGGAGACAGAGGATCCCCTTGACGGATTCCTCTGGTTGGGTGAAAGGTGGAAGAAGGAATCCCATTTATAAGGATGGAGAAAAACGTGGAAGAAATGAGACTACTTATCCATTGTATCCATGCAGCATCAAAACCAAAAGCTTTCAAGATTTTTTGCATGTATTCCCAACAAATGCTGTCAAAAGCTTTAGATAAGTCAATTTTAAGTAACATACCTGGTTTTTTCGTCTGCTTGAGGGAATGAATGATTTCATGAGTGAGAATGATCCCGTCCATAATTTGCTGTCCCTCAACATATCTGGATTGTTCTGGCGAGATGATGAATGGTAGCATTGGTTTCAGCCGAAGAGCCACTACCTTGGAGACAATCTTGTAAATGATATTGCATAGGGCAATTGGTTGGAACTTTTTCGGAGAGTTTGAGTTTTCATATTTCGGAATTAAAGCAATGAATGTTGCATTTAATCCTAGATACATCCATCTCATGGATCGTGACTCTTCTACCACTTGCCATACTTCCCATTTAATCAGCTCTCGAAAATGCTGAAAGAAATTTGAAGTGAAACCATCTGGGCCGGGAGCTTTACCTGCCTTTAAGAGATTCACTGTTGTCTCAACCTCCTGCAGACTGATGGGCTTAAGAAGCAAAGTATTATGGTCTTATGTTATCAAGCGAGGGATATGGCATAAGATTCTGTCTATCACCTCTGTTCTGTTAATGTTGGGCTCTTGATTCATTGACTGAAAGTACTGTAGAAATTCCTGTTCTATGCCTGCATGAGTTTCAATTTTTTCTCCCTGCGCATTATTGATTTGAGAGATTTGATTACTCATTCGCCTTTGTACTGTGGTTTTATGGAAGAACTTAGTGTTCTTCTCTCCTTCCTTCAGCCAGTGGATTTTGGATTTCTGCCGCCATAGAATTTCCTCCTGCAGATCACGTTCTAATAACTTGTGTTCCGCTTCCTGTTCTTTGTGTGCTAGATCTTCTGATCGTCCCTCCAAGATTATTTTTTGCTGAACCTTTTTTATCTCTTGAATAAGGATTTCCTTCTCCCTGAAGATGTTACCAAAAGTGTTTTTGTTCCATCGTTTTATCTCTTCTTTGAGCATTTTCAGTTTTTTTTGGAATCTTGCCATTTTTGTGGTCTCAGTCGGATTGCAATTTTGCCAGGTTGTCTGGATGAAGTCTTTGAACTCTGGATGAGATAGCCAGAAAGCTTCAAATCGAGAGGGTCTTTTTATGTTAGTCCCAGGCCTATTCTAATGCAATGCACTTGGCCAGTGATCTGATCCGGAGAAAGGAATAATATTGGCTATGAACTCTCCTCCTATATGCACTGCATTATCTGATATTAGAAACCGATCCAAGCGAGATGCAATTTTCATTGGATTGACTCTTTTGTTGGTCCAGGTGTACAGGCCGTTGGAAGTAGGTATATCAATCAACCAATTATTGTTGATGAAATCTTTGAGAAGTGACCCATCTCTGTTAATTCTACATCTCCCTCCTTTCTTCTCCTCTAGAGATGCTATCATGTTAAAGTCCCCTCCAGCCACCCAGAGCGGATAGGATCTATCAATATTGAGATGCGAGAGTGCATCTAAAGTTTCCGCTTTCTACTGTGATTCTTGCAGAAAATAGACGTTTGTAATATGTCCATATATATTCGTGCCCAGAAGATGAAAAATGGCCTGAATAAAATGTTTTATTGCATGTATGTTTAGTAATTGAATTTTACCTGCATCCCATAGGATTGCCAATCCGCCTGAAGCTCCTTGTGCATCTACCGCCGTGACTTGCCCTCCTGGCCATGCCTTCATTGCAGTTTTTTCCAAAAATGTCAAGTTACATTTTGTCTCCTGTAAGAATAAGATTGTTGGTTTTTCATCCATGATCAAGTTTTTTAGAAGTTTCCCTTTCCGGGGGCCATTGAGCCCTCTGATATTCCAAGATAGCAGCTTCATTGGGAAATTTTGGGGTTGGAATTGTAATACTTGGTTAGTTTGGCATATCTGCCAGACTCGACCAAGACTTCGCCAATCCTGATAGTTCTTTCTAAAGTCGATTTTCGACCTCTTTTTTTGCTGTCTTTTGAGTAAAATTTGCCATCCCATTGACTTCCTTTTTGGACCCCTAAAGAATATTTCTTCTGAGCTTTATTCAAGACTTCTACTAGGTTGTCTACTTGTGTATCAGTGATTTTGTCAAATTTACCTAATTTGCAGGCTTGTTCAAGACCCAAGATGTCAAGCTCCCCAATATCTATAGTCTCACTGTCTTCCTCCATTATATGCGGTTCTTGAGTGCTTTCTTCGGCCTCCTTTCCTTTTTCCCGGCTGGGACTGGTGTTGTCTATCTCCATTGCTGGGTTGTTCCAGGCTTCCGAAGCCATTGTATTCTTTTCGCCTTCTGGCGTTACTTTCTGTACTACTGACTTTGAAGATGGATTTGAGGTTTTTTCCGAAGTAAACCCTTCCTGATCCTCTGTATTTGCTAAGGCTTCGAAGCTGTTGCTTGTGGAGGGCTTGGACCGATCTTCTGGCGCCATCTTAGGGGGGTTTGTGGCTTTTTTGTTGCCTCTTCTTCTGTTTGGAACTTTGGTGAATCCATCCTAAGATTGTTGTGCTTGATTGTTTTGGGCTGGGGGCTTGATATTCAGGGGACAATCTCGGAAGAGGTGGCCTAGAGCATGACATTTCCTACAGCGGAAAGGGACATGCTCGTAATCAATGACCTGAATCCAATCCTGATCCTCATGAAAGAGCCGCATCGTGTCTGGAAGAGGTTGCTTCAGATCCATGTAAACGCATATTCTAGCATAGGAGGCGTATGTAGTATATATTACTGCCTTCGTTTCTTCTGCAACTTTGACAAAGTCTCCTAATGCCGAGCCTATAGATTTCAGTGACTCCTCCTCCCAGTATTCCCAGGGTAACGAGTACAAGCGAATCCAAACTGGTGCATAGCTGAGATCTTCCTTGTCTGGATTGAAGCGGGCTACCCATTCTCTAAGGAATAGCCCAGCGGAGTTGAAGAAGTAGGGACCTCCGTCGAACACCCTGTTTCTATCTTCCAGACAATTAAAGATAGCTGTGAAAAACCCTTTTGGCCCTAGCAGTAGGGTTATTTCTCCTTTTGGGCACCATTTGATGTTGATCCAGTTTCTCAGGGCTTTTTCTGTCGGCCAGAGTCCGATAAATTTCCCTATGAGGGCATGGTCCCTCATATACTGTATTCTTGCATTAATACGATGGCTAGGTAACTCAATTTCTGGCCTGTGAGCAGCAACAGGCTTGCATGTAGAGGAACTTACCTTTGGATTTTCGTGCTGAGCTTGATCACCGTTTATCTTCTGCGTTTCTTCAGCGGATTTTTCGTCCTTTCCTTGATCTTCATTGAACTTCACCTCGGGTCCTTACTGGCTTTTTTCAACTGGCGGCCCGTCCTCTTCCGCCCCAGAGGGGGAAGCCATTGAGTCTGTGCTCCCAGTCCCTGTGCCTGACGCTTCTGGGTACTCCTTGTCAGGTCTGGTGTGTGCAGGGCAGTGAGCCTGCCGCTGCAGGTTTCTGCTGTAACCCTAACAGCTACGCCCAACCCGTGACCTTCCGCGCATGCTCATCGACAAGAGATGAAATATTCAACATAGATCTATTTTAACTTCATAGATCCATCTTGATTTTACAAAGTTTATCCTTCAGTGCCAACTTCCTTTGATCACTGCTATTCTGATATAGGTCCATCAATGTTTTCCACATAGCATGTAGAGTTTCCTTGCCATGGAGACTCGATACAATGTGATCTCAAACTCCTTCAAGGATTATTTTCCTTTCCTTCACCGCACACTTCTTCCATTCGTCCAAGTTCTATGCACCTGTAGTTGTTGACTTGGGGACTTCTTGATAAATGAATTCCTTCAAGCCATTATCTTCTAGCACAACCTCCATCCTATCCCTCCAGGTAATAAAATTTGAGCAGCATTCCAAGGCATACTCAAGCCTCAACCCATGGAATTCCATATGTCGAACCTGAAGTATGTATGCAAATTCAACTTTCACCTGTAACCCAGAAACTCAAAACTTCGAAATCTCCTCTGGAGAGATGATTTTAAATAAGCAATATCTCCCTCATCCAAACTCCGATTCGGCCAATTTTTTTTTGAATTTGGGTATCTTTTCCCAAGTAATCTAAATCTGTAATTTGTTTCTAAAAATTGTGTCACAAATTCTCAAAAATTCTCTGCAAAATCTTGGCCTAAAAAAAATCTTTCTCTGATACCATGTAGAAAAACTTGTAGATTGGCTAGTGATCAGATCCCATACAGGGGAGGATTGAGTCCTCAAAGAAGATATCCCTCCTAATTAGTTTCTCCAAAGTCAAGAACCAGTCCAAACATGATGTGATTTGGTGGGCTCCTCCCCTTCTATTGTTCCAGGTGTAGTCTCCATTATTTGTTGACAGATCCACAAGGTGCAGATTTGAAATGAGATCCCTGGATGCTTCCATGTCTGCCTCTGTTTGATAGATTCCTCCCTTCTTCTCTTCCAGTGATGATATCATGTTGAAGTCACCCCCTTCTATATCGTCTAGATACACTTGTCATAGTTTTGTAAGGTTCTGGAGAAAAACCCCTTTTTCTCCTGAAATATGAGGCCCATAAACTCTTTTTAAGAGGACCCAATCTCTAGATCCAATATGGTGAAATTTTCCTATGAGTATTCTTGGGAGTCTGGCCCAGTCCTCAAATATTATTTTAGCAATGTTCGATAGGATAGCCAAGCCTCCAACACTACCACTGGAATCCTGAGCCACTACTTCATAATGGGGTTTGTAAGTCTTCAGAATTTCTTTTAGCTTTGTTTCTACAATATTGGTTTCTTGAATCACCATAATACTTAGCTTGTCCCTTTTTAGCATGTCCTTAAAATACTTTTGTTTTCCCCTACTATTGAGGCCTCTTACATTCTAGGATGTAATTATCATTCCGGGGGCTTGTTAAGTTGGTGGAAGACCGCTGACAGAAGCACCAACCTTCCAGAGTTCACCATATTTTCTCCTACCATCTGTATGGATTCATTTAGATTTTACTTCCTCGCTTTTTTCCTCCTTTCCCTTGAGGTCCTTGATCTAGAGTTTGGCTTGCTTGGGATCCCAAATGCTCCAGTTGATCTGTAGTTTTCATTCCCTACTTGACTTTGTATTATTGAAAGGTGTCTTTGTAGAGTTGTTTCTAGTCCTCTAGGATGAATCGCTCATCTAGATGCATAAATTCATTCAATAATCTTCTCGTTACTTGTTCTTTTGTGTTGAGACCCTCCTTTTGGTTGTCGATCTCCATGTTTTCCTAATCAATTTTTTGCATGGTGGCTTCTTTGTCTTGGGGTTCCTCTTTCACTTTTCTCTTTGTAGTGTTCCTACAATTCTGTGGGGTTGGTTGGTTTTCCATACTCATATTTTCATTTAGGACTTCCACCCACTCCTCTTCCTCCTGCAGGATGTCATATTGATTGTTATTTCTCAGGCCTTTACCACTTGGAGGTTGGTTGGGATTTTGTTGATTCCTTTGATTTCATTTCTTCCTTTGAACTTCCTGGAAACCCTTCGTGTCTTTTTTTTTTTTTCCTAGCTATTTACGTTGGATGTTTCTTCAGGTTCAAACTAGTTCAGAGGGAATTCAAAAAGTAGGTGCCCATACTCGTGGCATTTACGACATCTAAAGGGTATATGCTCGTAGTCTAAGGGTTGCTGCCAAAGATCATCATGGTATTCAAGCTCAATGAATTCAGGTAGAGGCTCTGTTATATTCATGTAGACGCAGACTCAAGCATAAGAGGTGTACCTTCCTCTTTGTGTGGAATCTATGACCTTGACAAAGTTTCCAATGGAGTTTCCAATCCCTTCAAAGGTATCTGGATCTCAAAATTCTATCAATAAGGCAAATAATCTGACCCAAACGGGTGCAACTAAGAGCTTCTCCTGATCATGGTTATAGCATTCTTCCCCATGCCTCATAAAGAGACCTACATTGTTAAAAAAGTATGGTCCATTTTCGAAAACCCTTTCCTTGTCCTTGAGATTGGTGACAATCACTATAAAAAAGCCTTTAGCCCCCATCTTCAGCTCAACATGGCCTTTTGGCTCCCATTTTTCTTGGATCCATTTGACTAGGTCCCTTTTATGTTGGCCAAACCCCAATAAATTTACATATTAGGGCATGGTAATTCATGTACTTCCTATATGTCTCCATATTTTTGTTGGGTATGACAAATCACGATTTTTTTGGCAGCCCGTGGAATACATTGCCCATGAAAGTGCACTTTCCACTAACCACCAAGGATCAAAGGGGCGTTTTTGCCGCCATGATTGCCTACCATTATTTCTCCTTCAATGTGTGTTTCGCCAGCCACTATGTTTTGGTAGGAGGTGATCTTTCCCCTCAACAGGTGTACTCATGCCTCTATTAGAAGGCCATAGTGAGGTAGTTATAGGTGAAGGGATTGCCGCAACCGTATTTCTGTTGTAGGGGAGTCAAGGTTTTCGTACTAAAATCCTAGCTGAAATCACATGCTGCAGGACAAGAACATCCTTCTGCATGGAATCCCAACATATCATGTTAGTATGGTTATCTTAACATAATAATTGTGTAAGAATATATTCATTTTAATCACCTATTGGATGAAACTTCATATATGCCTACAAAAGTCATATTTAAGTTCATTATGGTACCTATATGGGGTACCATTGACTAGTGGCATGTCGTGCTTTCCATATTGGAACATCACACAATAATAGACATAGGTAACACTTCTGCCAATATCCTACCCGCATTCTCTTTATCAAAGCATTACTATTTTTTTTTAAGATTATATGCCACATTTTCCTTGGTTCCCCTACTTAGTTATCCACTTGTTTCTGGTCATATTTTTACCTATATCCACTATCAATCATTCAATTCTTGTTAGGACAACGAACTCCCTAGAGTATTCAACATACATATCCATTGTTGTATGCACGTAACATACATATTCCTATGCCGTCATTTTCAACTTATGATACTTTCCAAACTTTAAAAGAAAAAGCATCAAACCAACAAGGACTAAGTTAAGCGTTTCCCTCTCTCATAGTTTATGGTTGTATAGTTTGGCCTTAATATTTTTGCAGTTTTGCTAAACTGCTCTAAGGAATATAGCCTACACCATTCATGTTACCACTTGATTCCACTTGTAACATTCGTGTTCATCCTGTTGTATCGACTCATATCAAATCTTTAGATATCAGAGTTACAATTAACAATCGTTTCAATAAATCAAGATCCTCTTGTCATCTTAATCTCAATTCAACTTAACTTTTTACAGTCATGAAGTGGTTGTAAAATAAACCAATTAGCGAACCATTCCATGATTCAGTGTTACAAGTCTCTAACTCACAACAATCTTGTGCCCTCTATGTCTATCAGGTACGCAAAATTCAAAAGCTATCTAAACTCATTTTTTTTATTTTAGGGTTTATTGCACTCCCTTCCTAGTAAATTTTCGTATTCTTGAAATTGAATCTAACCTTACTTTATTTATACTTACTAAATTTATTATCCGCTGCACTGCTCTGAAGTGCTTCCATGCTTAATTTGGTGTCTTAGAGTAACTAAGATATTACTATCATGTCACTTTCAGCTTAGAAGTCTCAAACATGCTACTCACTTCACCATTTTTGAGACTAATCTCCTTTCCATCATACGTTATTATGATAGTTATCATAACTTACCTACATTTTTCTCTTTTTTTAACAAAAGAATATTATCCAACAATTCTACTGTAATGTTCAATTACTTGACTTTTCACGTTTCTCATTTTTTTAAAATCCCATTGGCTTTGCTCTATGCCCTAATTCTTGACTCATTCTAGTGTAACATGTTTGAGAATAATCCCCATCATTCAATTTATATACATTAAAGTTCAAATTATTGCAATATTGATCCTTGCGATTTCTTTTGCTCAAGGAAGTCAAAAATATTTCTCTTTGAAAATATAGTAGTTGTAAAAGGTCAAAATGTTTCACCACATAAAAGAAATATTACAATTTTGAAACATTTTCAAATGACATTAACTTTTATACAATCCTCCATGTTGATTGTTTGTTCCATTTATTCTACTATTGTAACCAAATTTTTGATGTCTCCCTTCATGAAAAGACTTTCCAGTGAGGAAAGTTCATTATTTCCTTTACAAGTTTTCATCAGTCATGAAATCCAAACTTACTCATACTAGCTAGATATTACTGCATTGGACTTATTTATACCTGAGTTATACTACTGATGTATAGGTTTTTAACTTTTATTGTTATTTTACAAGTACTCCATACAATGTATATTGTTAACATTGTCGATATCTATCACATCAATTGCTAGTGTTTAATTGGTGAAAAGGATCCCAACCACTTTTACCAATCACTCAAGATAACCCCAATTGACTCATATTTATACATATATATTGTAATCATAAGCATTATGTGTCTCCATTCAAATTTAACCAAAGCTATCACTAAGTATGCCCAGATGACCTCCTCGGGTATACCATTACGCCATATATTTTTCTTTATGTAATACAAGGTTTTCAATCCATTTCAATCCTTTTTCTCACTCCTATATACATTTTATTCCGTATTTATACTATGTTTTTCTTCAATCCAATCAT
>APFE030919530.1:21575-34275 GCA_000404065.3 Pinus taeda | reverse complement strand
TGGTACCTATCGTTTCACCGTGGAGGAATCACCCAACCACTCGACGATAAACCACCAGGCTTAACGACGCCGGAACATGTCTCTGGCCTAGACCTCTAAAGTATGAGCGTTAGATTCCAATGCGTTGTTAGGTTCATTGAACAAATTTTATGGTTGATCTTTAATTAAGTTTCGGTTGCTGGCCTTAGCGAATGTAATCTCTCGAGAAATGCTAGATGCAACTATATGAAAGAACTGTATTCGTTTTGTTTGAATGAAATCTAGCTACAGGAGAGTTAAGAGGTTCATGCGAACAAAACGACGTCCAAAAAAAATTCTAATGCAGCTAATCAATAAGAAAGAAAAAATCTTTTTCTCTTTTTCTTCTATTTTAAAGCGAAAAACTACCATAACGTGCCTAAATGATAAAAAAAAACTTTTTCTTTTCCCTTTTTAAAAAAAAATGATGATGCACTTAAAGCGTTCAAGAGATGTTCATTATCAGATAATTGCTTTTAAGGAATCTAATAGCCAGTTTTTGAAACAAAACACAACAACCCGACAAAGCAAAAGAAAAACAAGATTTTCATGTAACTACGTAAGCTGAGTTATCACGAAATCAAGGAAAAATGAGTGGGCTACAAGCGAGATATTTGCAACATGAAGTGCAAAAACTGATATAACCACTAGGGGAATATAGAAGTCTGATGATAACAGAACTGGGTATATAAATCTTCAATCCCACGGGAGGTTTGATAACACAAAAACAACAAAATGTGAAATCGGAAAGCAATGGCAAACAACCGAAGGACGAGACACCACCAGCCAGTTATCAATCTAAAAGACTCCCAGAAGGCATACACAGGGCAAAAAACCAGATCCAAGCATCAGAGACTGACCAACAGGCTTATAAACAGATCTGACCAATGTGGCGCGACTGTGAGCTTGCAACTCGCGCTAAGCAGAGTGTAGCGCGAGTTGTCCGAAAGCAGATCGCGCCCAGTAGCGCGACTGTTCAGAGGAAAAACGCGCTAACCGGAAAATGACAGGCAAAAAGACAGAGGCGCGACTGTGAGCCTGCAACTCGCGCTAAACAGAGTATAGCGCGAGTTGTCCGAAGGCAGATCGCCCAGAAACGCGACTGTTTAGAGAAAAACTGTGCTGGCGGGAACTTGCCAGACAAAAAAAAAGAAAAAGAACTAGACAGAGCCAGTGAGTGAAGGATAGCAAGAACTGTAAGCAAAGAAATTTTTCAGACAAGAAAATGACAACAAAACGACATGCGAAGCAAGGTCGATACTGTCCAGTTTGTAAATCAACCCGGAGATGGACTGAAGGGGCGTTGATCTACTTCACTTCCGCATAGTGGAAGTGTTTCGAAGGCTGCCTGGCCGCTCTTCAGGCTCCATCCTCGATTTACAAATCAGACAATATAACTCAAACAATCAATAGACAAACTCCCCAGCAGAGTCGCCAATTTGTTGCGGAGGTAAATCCCCTCTGCGGACAGAGGTGGATCCCACTAGCCCCAAAGGGGTCTAGCAACAATCAATCACACTGCATGCAAGTTTCTAGCTATATAATTTAAAAGTCGATCTAGGAGACCAACCTGGGATCCAACGCTTGTTTGTTGTAGGGGAAAGTGTCGCTCCTATCCTCTATCTCCAGCCGGTCGCTATCCGCACATAGATACCTGCACAAGTGAAGAATAAACCACAACAAGCATAAAATCCAAAAACATACAGCTATGTACCAGTCAAGCAAGATACAATTCACATATCACCGATGTAACACACAAATGAAACCATAATGACAGTCGCTTTGCATTAAATAGAAATGAGAGAAGAAATTACAACCACTTAAGGCTTGACACTGTAAAACTCCTCTAGCTGGGTGGGCAGTCAGTCCGACACGTCTTGCAAAATCACTTTCTCTCTCAACAATCCGGCAGCATAACCTTACTTTCAACTTTTAGCTCAAAAAACTATCTCTCTCACACTAGCTTGTTTGCTCTTTTTCTTTAGCCTCCAAAAACTTCTAGCCCATTCATTATGGGGAGACAGGCTTTTATAGATAAAGGGAGAGGAGATATACATTGTATGTGGACACATTCTGAGTTTTGGTAATGTCTCATAATAGCCATTGCCTTGGATAGAAAAGCCGAAACCCCGATGCTTTTGTGGGCTTTTTCCTTCAGGGAACTGAGTGAGTCGCAAGGGAAAAAACATTCTAGCATGCGCTGGCCAAAAATCATGCCTAATTTGTGTGGCGCGGGCCGTGCTCTGGGACAGAGCGCTTATGGGTGCGCCCTCTTTGTAATGATTGAGCCATTGGCGCGGGGTAATACACTGTGGCCCGCGCTAATGGGAAAAAGGCATTTTTCAAGGCTAATCTTCAGAAGGTGTCTTCAGGGTTATTGAACTTCATACTCAAGAGGCCTCAATGCAAGTGTTTTCAAGTTATGTCACTGGTCACAGGTCCGTAGATGTGTCCTCCAATGTGTGACAGTGGGGGTGCGACAAGGACGGTGACCGACGGTGACAAATTACTGCGTAACAGTGCTTCTCTTATTCCTTCTGACATCTTTCAACCCAACAATATACCTGCTAAAAATCTACATCCCACTAGCTTCTCCTCACACTGAGGTTTCAGTGTTTCTCCCTCTACCCCAACAAACTTTTGAACTGTGAGTCCTTCTCTATCAACTCACTCAGAGAGAGATTGCGTCGAAAACCATCCCTCTAGCTAGGACTACACAAACCCTCTAGGGTTTCAAACTGCTGCCTCCTACAACTATTTCAATCTCCCTCTTCTGCTCAACATTGGGTTCTCTAGCACTACTCTTCTTGTTCCACATGTAGCTCTGCTACCATGTGAAAATTTGAGAATCCCACCCAAATTACCTACTACAACAACTGATTAAACTTATCCTATTTGTTAATTTCCAAAACAAATTATCTACTGCTTCCTACATCAAATATCGAAGATAATACAACTACAACCTTCACTTAATTAATTAATTTTCCCAAAACAAGAATAAAACAATAGAGAAAAATCCACACAAGTGACACAGTAGTTTTTGGACAAATGTCCCCAAAAAACCCAATGTGGGAAAACTGGTGCAACAACTTACTATCACTCCCAACTTAGAAATGCCAACTTCTCTACAAAACTTGGACTTCTGCTCAGGATGACTATGTTGTCTCTGTGTAAGCCCTTCTGGCTTAGCGTGAAGCTCTGCATGTGCCCTTCTAGCCTAGCTTCAACCCTTATGGTGTCTCTCTTCGTCTCTCTACTATGTGTCATGGGTCCTGGAGAAGATACTCTAACCCAACTATCCCTTCCCCTCACTACAACAAATCACTATCGAAATTCTCCCAATATCTCCTATGACCTGCTTCAAAAAATCGATTCTCTGCACTCTCTGTGTGTCTTTCCAAGTGACCCTCAAGCCTCCTTAAATAATCTCCTCAGTGACAACAACCCATATTAGAAGCTAATAAATGGCTAATATCATTTCTGCTTTATCCTCATCTTCTTCTGGAAGTTACACCCACATTTTATATTAATACCCTTTAATTATTTTATTTTCCTAAGTTTAGACTTAGGGTCCCTTTAAAAATAATTATTTATTTTAATATAACTATTTCTGGATGGAATTTCCCAAAACAATTTCTGGGTTCTTTGGAATACATGTGCCCAAGCCTCCTGCAAAATTTGAGACTTAGATCACATCTGATACTACCAGAAATCAACATATTATTGGTCAAAGTCTAGTACTTTAGGCATTTCTAAGTATGGTATGTGCAAGGAGGTTGTTTGTACCAATCAAGTACTTACTTCTCAAGTGTATCTAGGGTGACGATTAAATGTTAATTGCTTTGGTATCAATAATACCTTTTACCCCCTTTTTGATACTTGTCTCCTTCCTTGACAAGCTATACTAGATACCTATTATAATACATCTTTATGAATATCGATATTGTAAATTATGTATCGAAATAATTTTTGTGCAAATTAACAAAAATGGTCCCACAAATATTAACAGGCAACCATCATGCAGATGATCCCAAACTTTTTAGGGTAATTTCATATGCAACACCCCCACCTTCCCTCTTAAACATATCTATCTCATTTTTTATAATTGTTTAATAGTGTAGGAAATGTTACTTTACTTCTTTTACACCTATATACATCTCCTTATTTGTCTATGCATATATTTCCTCATCATTATAGATCATGAAATTCTCTCTCTACTCACTATCCAACAGTCAAGGGATATGATTTACTAACTAACATGTATTATTAAATAACTGTTCCAAATAGTTGTTTTCTCTCCTAGGATTCCAACATACCATGTATTGTAGGTAAGGGTACCCTAACAACAATTCAATTAATATTTTTTTTAACTTAACTTACATATTGAATTTATTTCAATTTACTCATGGCAAGATTCTTTTACTTGTCTTTGCCTTGGCTCTCTAGCATAGAAATGTATTTGGTGTCTCATCTGGAAAGCTCGATTTAATATGTTATTTTAAGTTGTAGTTGGGCTCATAGGCCATAATATTGTAACACCGGGCTTTGTTACCACCTGTAATGACTCTCAAGATGAAGACCAAAATTACAAAGACAAAATTTGGAAACTATGTCATAAGGAAACAATTTCTATAAATTTATTTTCTAAACCACTAATTACATTACAAGTCTTCATTCTTGAATTACATACATATAGTCCAAATCTGTGTGTCCTAATTGATTTTTTTTTATTATTTGATGTTATAGTCTCTTGCTTGGCCTGCATTTAGTTGGTTATTAATTTTTATTTTCTCTTCGCCTGTTGTTATCGTGTTGCATGTAAATGGTCCTTATCTAAGTAAGGTTATAAGGGTATTAGCCATTTCGATAAATCAAGATATACTTAAGGAGAATAAGCATAGATTATTCTACATATCTCTCTTTTCTTAGCGCATACATGTATTATTTTAAAAATGTTGGGAACAAGGTGTTTAACTTGGTCGCATGGGGACTGAGCGTGACATGAATCGATACCCTTTGAAATATTTATGTATGCATAAGTTCTAGTGATATTAAGACCCATTAGTCTAAATATTTTTTATTAATTCTTTATCGTCAATATAGATGTATGAAGGTGAAGTATTTGGCATATGTTCTATGACTTATTGAATTACATTAATGTTACGAAACCATAGTCACGCTATGGTTCAACCTTGTGTGAAGATAATGCTCTACCACCAGTTGTCTTACCATCAATCCATGGGATGATAGTCTGTGTTCAGGTTTTGAGGTGTGAGGTGGATGATGGGGATGGATCCTTTAGTGGTTAGGGTAACCACCTACCCCCATCCTGATAGTGTGCCCTCATTCTCACTGATGCTCCCAGAGGAAATGCCTCTATCTCTTGGTTATCCAAGAGGCCTTAGGGTTGCTTCCTTTCCCCAAATACTCTGTAGAATGTTTAGTTCCCAATCTCATGAATATTTTGAATTTGCTAACAATGTGGCTTTTCAAGTTCGACTAGATCGCAAACCAGAGTATACATGTAAACAATTATGTTATTCTCTACGTTTAAAAGTTTTAATTAACTTTATTTTTGAGTGATAAGTTTTTACTCATATTGTCACACAATCTAACCTCTTTTTTACATTTTCCTATTAAGGTAACGAGGTTTTATGCTAAGAAAGGTCTTGGATTCACTTTGGAGTGTGGGGTTCCCTATTTGAGCTCTCTTTATCTAAATAATACTCACCATGTAACATCCCTGGTGAAAATTCCATGTAATAAAGGTTAATAAAGGAAAAATAAGACCATGGTTAAGGGGCACTTATTCCAAGTTGAATGTTGAGAAACTATATCGTAGTGGGCATCATTGGATGTGTGTTTTGGCTAAGGAAAATTGGCAAAGGCTAAGGAGAATTCATTAAAAGGAAAAACAACATTTTTGGCACATTTATTTACGAAAATAAAGGAAATTAGGAGAAAAGTAAGGTCACAGGTCACAGGTTGCATGTGAGGAGGAATTTAAAGGAAAATAATGGAAAATGAAGAAAATAGAGGCCTCATTAATACAAAGGCTTTTGAGGATCAGTTTGTAAGATTTTACTAACCTTTTGTTAGTTCAAATTTGGATTTCTCTCATTATTCTCTCTCTCTCTCTCTCTCTCTCTCTCTCTCATTCTTGGTCACTAAGAGTTTTATTCGAGCACTCTAGCTTTGGACCAAGACAAGAAATTAAGGATCAAGGAAGGAAAAGCATGATCAAGTAGCTTCAAAAGGGATATTTACAGGTAGTTGTTAACAGTGCTGGACCCGCCCGCATGTCAAAGGGGTCTCCCCGGTAAGAATTCCAATTACACCTTAGACTGTTTAGTGTAGGAGTCCCATCAGTGGGTCGTAAGCTAATGCCTTGACCGCAGTGTCACATAGAGGCAAGTAGAATAACTCTGTCAGTAGCAAGGATGTGACTGATGCAGTGAGTCAAGGAAGGTGTATGAGAGGTTCCAAAACTTTGAAAGGGGAAGGAGGTGAAGGTGAGTTCTAGGTTGAAAGGGATCAGTCCCAACTCGGCTAGGAACACACAACAGAAAGCACATGCACAACTTCCGGCGGAGCAGTCCACTCAAATGCGGTAGTCACATCATACAAGGTAAGATAACACGTAAAACACTCATGGATCAGTCTGAGACGAGTGTGACAGTTGTTATAGCAAGGTTCAAGTGAAAGGTATGTGTGATGTTCGACAGAGCAATCGAAACAGATGATGACAACATTAATAACATATGCAACATGTTAACAAAAAGATTCATATAATTGCATGTGAATCAGTTCAAACACAAGTATGTAAGTTAAACAACACATATCATTAAAGAAACTAGAGCAGTCCAACTACAATAACAACATATGCATGAAAATGTGTTGGCTTTTATTATATAAAGAAGTTTAAGTCACAATCATACGATACATCCATGTAAACATGCTAGCCCCAACAGTGGAACGTTACAGCCACATCTGCTTGCTCCTCCAAAGAGATGTACTAGCTTTGTGCAGTGGCAAAGCCAAGGCACATTACAATATTGTCCAAGCCTTCTTCAAAATAGTCTTAGTAGAAGCTTGGCTTACCAAAAGCCCATACATTGAGTTATGGGGGACTATTTATAGAAAAGGGTGGGGTGACCCTTGACATTCCCCTTTGTGACCATTCAACTACTCTCATGACTCTTCACCTACTCTATGATTGTTACATCCACTCTTGACACGACTCAACATTAGAATGCACATGTACCCATGTGAACAATGGCTTGGACAAGCCAAACTATACATCATTCGAACTTAGACAACCATAGAAGTCCAACTTCTTAACATCCTCATGCTGATCAACAGTGACATACTGATGCCAAGATTGGTAGTCCTTGAGAGTGTCCATGTGTTCTGCTGTGACATCCATCTGAAACCTGAACATTGCCTCCATAACATTTGTGTACACTGCTCGGGCTCCTCTATCCAACTCATCTGTGAACATGCACATCATTGTCTTTAGTGTGGCCAGACCAACAACGTAATTCGGCATGATGTCTGCACTGATAGGAAAGTCTGGGCTGGTGGCAGTGCACATCAACTCGTCGAAGTACAAGTCAAGCTCCTGTTGGACCTACTTCTTGGTCTTTTCCTGGGTGAGGGTCCCAAGTGATGGGATCACATGAGTGTGCACTATAACCTCCATGCTTTTGAATGCTCATGCATGGGAAGCCTTAATGCTAGTGATGAGTTGTGGTAGGTCTTCATAGTTCTGGATCTGACTCCAGATACATGCTTGTAGCTCGACTATATTGGTCTTCATCATCTTTGGCAAGTGAAATAGGGCTCTCTTGTACTTCATCGTCCATGCTTGCATGTATCAACAACAGTATGTATGTTCTTCAAGATGCGTACTCTTCTTCCACATCACTACTGCTTGATACATGGTACCAAACTTAGAGTACAATGCTCACATAACTGTGTCCAAGGACAATACTTCATCTACTATTTCCTTCTTCAGTTTAGCTCGGGCGGACATTGTCACCAAGTCTCCTCCCTGCATGGCCACCTGTAGTTCCTTCGCCATTCGCTCATTCTCAGCTATGAGAAAATGAACACTTGAGCTAGTGGCTTTAGCATACACTCTAGTTGCATCGGAAAACGTAGTTGGATGATTGTGCACATTAGTTATGATCAATTGCTCTTCAAATTGCACAGGGGATGCTTGGTCCTTTGGAGTCGGTACTCTCTGAGACTACACAACTCTGTGCTGAGATTCACCAAAGGAGATGTTGTGCATCTCTGCTTTCGGTTGATCACCAAGGATCTCAGTACCTACTTGGTCATTCGAGACTTTCTCATCATCTGGATGCATTGAAGCAGGTGAGTCGACCTCTCTTTGGTGAGGCATGAGGTCAATGTCCTATTTCAACTCATGTTGCTCCATGTTTGCATCCAACTGTTCAAGAGCCTATTCTATCTCATGAACAAAGTCTTGCCACTGTGAGGGTTCACCCTATTCGTGTGATGTCAGCTATTCAGAAGAATCAACTACTTGTACAGGCATTGCTTCATTTGTCTGCACGTGATGCACCCCTTTCTAAATCTGTTGCTGCTACGCTTCCTTCTCCTATTATTGCAGCTCTTGTTCTTTCTGGAGTTGCTCTCTCAGCTCATGAAATTCCTTCTCTTCTTCTTCCATTCTCTTCTTATCTCTCTGCCTTCGCATGATTTTCTTGTCACGCTGCTACCTCTTCTATTGAATAGCCATATCTTCTTGTTCTACAAGTGGATATGGTCAAAACTTGTAGCTTTTCTCCTCCTCCATGTGGTCGACAATCTTTATCTTCCCTTTGTCGCGCATAGGTATGCTTGGCTCTGTTGCTGCTGCTACTACTGCTGGTGCTCTCCTTGGTGCTACTTCATGCTGCTTTGCTAACCACTCTACAACGAAGCCGACTTATTCATTGGGTTTGGAGGAATTCTAAGAGTATCTCCATGAGTCCTCTTCGACCCAATGAAATGCCCCATGGATCCAATTGAACTGAACTCTCATGTAGTGATCCTTCACAATACAATGTGGGTCATATGAGTTGAAGTTTCGAAGGTCGAACGGGTACTTCTTCATCTATTTAGCTTCGACATCTACTTGCTTGATGCTTCGGATATCGTATAACCCAATCCACAACACAAGAGTGTTCCAAGGTGCCTAATTCTTCCGTTGCAGTCTAGTTGTCAATCCTGCTGAGATATGATACGACATTTCCTGCATGATAAGCATGTCTAAAGCAAACTTTGGAAAAACATGCAGAGGCTTCTCTGTAGCCTCCCTGCACTGAACACTCAGATGAACGTTTCAGTTGGTGAGGCATACCATTCTACAATGCCTAACAATGCCTTCATCGCTTCTTCTGACATGCAGGGTGGATCTTGTTCGAATATCAACCTGTACACTAGGGTGACAAGATGGTCGGAAAACTGTATGATCACTCCTTTGAAGCTGCACTCGAACAATAACTTGAAATGTGTGCTCACAATAGTCTCCATCGGTGACCATGCCCACTATAAGCCTGGGAACTCATGTCGAGCACAAAATGCATCTAGAATGTAGGTGGACATGTAAATCTTTGCATACATGCCTTCGGGTGACTATTGAGCCTCCGTGACTTACTCCTTCAACTGATGAGCCGGTATGCTGGACCAGTTGCATGGTCTTCCTTCTCTAGCTAGTTGGTCTAGTGTGACCACCCAACTCTAACGGAAGGTCTCAGTTCTTTCTTGGCCACTCAATCGACATGCGAATATGACCAAGTATTGGTATGCCTTCCTCAATATTTTCATCTTATAGATCTAATTGGGGGTCATCCTAAAACGAGCTGGCTCCTTTACCTAATCCTTCGGAATTTCTCTATTGTGGCCTCTGCTGTTGGGCAAGATGAATGGGGAGTCATGACAGTCATGGGCTCGGTCGTCTGATACATATCATCGTAACCACGTGCCCATAAGGTTGCAAGCTTCGTCCCACTGACACTGATCAAGGTCATCATCTTGGGGTCAATGTGAGAAATGATCCAGTGAATCATGTCTGCGCATGGGAACGCGGGATATTTGCATGCAATTTGGTACAAGGTGGACTTATGAATGTCCATATACACCTAACGATCTTCAAGGTCTTCCCCAAAAGTACCTACCAATGTTTCATTCATCTCTTTTCACTTCAGTTTGATGTCCTTGTCTAGATACAACTTCGTATCTTCATAGATCGACAAACCAGAGGACACATGCTCATTTGTTGCTCTAGTTGCCATACCATCAATGTCCTGAGATCCTTATCCCTTGGAAGCCATTGAGATAGATGAACACCTGAAAAATATGGAAACAAGCAACATGCATGGCAAGAAATATGTCAGTGAAAATAAGGCAAATATGGGAAAGGACACAACACATACCTAGGAAATTGATGAGCAAGATTGTGCAAATTTCACTGGGAGACTGAGTGACTAGTTGCCAGAACTACGCAAAAAGAATTATGGATTGTCTAGGAGGTTGGATTAGCTGTTATATTTGCGAAATGTGCAATCTAGTTGGGTAGCTAGTTGTTGGGATTGTGCAATGCGCAATCCCAACTAGGAAGGACTGTTGGCCCAGGGACAAATTTACGCAATTTCCTAGGCCAGGTAGCTACTGTCCTCCAGGAATGTGTAAAATAATCCAGGAGGCCAGTACTGGGCCAAAATGTGCAAATATGGAGAGGAAGGTGAGCCTTCCTTCCCAGATTGCACGGTGCAACCTTGGTGAAGGCAGAGATCAGGCCAAGGTTGGCCCGACTCGCTGATGGGCAACTAAAAGCAAGTAAGTCGATGAAATGCATGGTGACACTAAATAATAGAAGAAGCGATAAACAGTGCATTAAAAACATGAATGGGAGTTTTAGAAGACAGATCAACATGCATGTTGTGAGGTAATTTGCCAGTTGGGTGAATGTACGTGGAAAACAGTTTCATGCATGCGACCACAGTGAGATAGCGATGAAAATTGAAATAGAGCTAGGACAATATAGAATACATGTAAAACACGGTAGGCACACAAATAAATCAAGAAAAAAACACTCACACAAGCGAATACACAAAAAGCGACAAAAGTGTTGAAAAATACAAGTTGAGGCCACTTACCCATGAATAGTTGAGCCGGATGTGTCGAAGAGTCCTGGATGTGTTGTGGGATGTCAGAGCTCTAAGATAGATATGAATGAATGAGCTCTGATGTGTCGAACAAATAAGTTTGGTCTCATGATGCACATGCCACAGATCTAGGAAAAAGCGACACATGGAGGGAAATTTCTAAAACAACTTTGCATGTAACGCCCGATTACTAAAAATAGCTCCCTGAATCATGGGATACCTTTTGTATGTTGTCTCTAAAACAACTTTGCATGTAACACCCAATTACTAAAAATAGCTCCCTGAATCATGGGATGCCTTTTGTATGTTGTCTCTTGCTATTCTGGGAAGATCAAGTCATGCATGCATGCAAGTCAAGTATCCTTGGTCCCGGGTGGAACTGGTCAACCAGACTTTTCGTGCATGCGAGTGCTCAAATGCTTGGGAAAAATGTGCATTCCTGACTGTGGACTGGGTTGACTACCCAAGGGGATTGTGAAATTTCTAGGCAGAGCAGTTGACTTCTGCCCAGATTTGTGCAAATCGTGGGTTGAACAGCTTACTGGTGGGAAGAATTGTGCAAATCCTGCTAGGAGGGCATGCTAGCAGGATTGCGCAATCCTGGAGCCCGGCAAGCTGTCAGAGAGGATTGCGCAATTCTTAGAGGGAAGGCTGGTTTCCCTCTAAGAATGCACAATTTTCAAGGGGAAGCTGCTCAACCTACTGCTAGACCAAGTCTAAGTAAGTAGCTTGTGAGGGGAATGGATCAATTGTGATCGACAAGCTGCCTTTGTGTGAGGAAAACACTGAATCATGAGTACTTGACGAAGCAAGACAAAGTGTTGTGTAAGGTTGGTAGGGAGGCTCCAAAACGGGCTAAGGAATAATTTTCAAGGGTGGTTGTAGCCTATACAATAGTAACCTTTTTCATGTGTGATTTCCTATTTGGTTTGGACATGCATGGCTTTGCATGTTGGTGTATGGTTCTCTTGTTGTCAGTGGCATGGTTTTTCCAAGTTATGACAGTGGTTTTTATCCTAGCCTCTTTTTTTGGATGCCATGGTATGTTGGGATGTTTATGTCAGTTTTTGAGCTTTGGTTTTCTGGATGCATTTCAAAATCTGGGGTGGAGGTGGTCTCGAGGTTCCTCCCCAAAGGCCTTGGAATCCCTTGATTGGTTTTGGCAGGATATACGGTAAAGACTGAAGGAGGAGTCTCAGTGTAGGACCTAGTGATCTAGGTTTGGATTGCAGTAAAGCCTGAGATACTGATCTCGGTTTAGGGCCTAGTGGTCTAGGATTAGATCGTGGTAAAGCCTGAGAGACATGGAGACAAAAAATTCCTCAAGGATAGTGATGGATTATGTATGGAATTCCAAGTTTGGTTCAGTTGTGATCGAAGCACCAATTTTGGTGTGATCATGGTTTGATGAGGGTGGAGGTGGTTTAACCTCTGGATTCCCTTGTTTTTTTTTGGATTGGTTGTTCTATGAGATCCCACATTCATGCTTGGAATATGGAACGAGG
>APFE030919530.1:4910-21407 GCA_000404065.3 Pinus taeda | reverse complement strand
GTGGAAGTCCTGAACCTAGTCGGATTTTCTTATGATTAATAAAAGCTAAGTTCTCTTACTTTTTCATTGGTTTATATGTGGATTTAATGATTGTCATATCTTTGATATTTATATGGTTTTGTGTTGGTTATAAGCATGGTTATATGATTGGTTAATGTCGTTATCATTTCATGTAATTACTTGTAATTGTTAAATGGATGGATGCAAGACCTAATTGATGTTATAACAATTCAATGGAGAAAGAGATGATTCTTATGGTTATGTTTCATAAGTTCTTTTAGTCATTTATGCTCTGTCTTGTATCCTAGACCTGTAGGTTGCATTGATGCCAAGTGTTTGACATAATTTTAGTCCCGATTGGGGATGCTCAGGCCTAGTCCTAAGGTTGAATTTTGATTTATTTATATTGTCATCATATGTGTGATGGATTCTAAATGTTATAACAAGTTATGGGTAGAGGCTGGGATTATGGGCTAGAAAAGTATCTCAAATATCAGGGACATTGGCATGGGTCTGCTAAAAAGAGTCCAGGGACACTGACATAGGTCTACTAAAAAGAGTCCAGGGACACTGTCACATATGCCTCTGAGAGAAACTTTCGCTTTTGGACGTTGTCTTTCCTATAACATGAGAGCGACCAGGGGTTAAAAGGTTGAAATCATCAGTGGGACTCAGGGACAGGATGTTTGAGCGGTTGACATGTCTCTTGAGGGTGTTGTTGCTGATGTGGATGAGTTTGTTTGATATGTTTCATCAGTTCCATGTCCTTAGGGTCATCAAGGAAGTTGAATCCCTTATAGTGACCTCTTTGTCACATGTTTTCCCCGACTAGTTGATTGCTTGGGTAGACCTGTGAGGAGGGGGTGTTACAGATTGGTATCAAAGCATGGTTGCACTCTCCTTGGGTGAATGTGTTGGTCATGTATGCATGTTAGTTGCATATGTGTCTCTTACACTTGCATTCCATGTGCTTGTTTCATTGCATCATGTTGATCATGATTGTAGTAAGGTTGTCATGAGGAACTTGATGTTGATTTTGTGGGATGCATCGTTAGAAGTATATGATGGGTTACATGATTATATGCAGCTTCATTACATCCTTGTATGTTGGGTTGCATTCTTGTATGTTTGATTACATGTATTAGTCAAGTAGGTTGATTACAAGAATTGATTTCTTATGCTTGACTACATGCATTTATATGTATGTGTAGTTGATTTGGCATTGCTTATGCATGTTGATAGTTGCATGCGGAAATGTCCACATTGGACTAATGGTTGTTGTCATGCATGAGGTCATAGCATGCATTGTTGATATGGCCTTGCATTGATGGTTGAACCCTAGCTAGAATGATGTTTATGCATTGATGCACTTATTCAATATATGTCTATATGTTATTATGACTAAGTTATACATGTATCATGTTGATTTGAGGATCTTATAGACAAGGTATCCTCCCAAAATTATGCTAAGGTATGTTGATTTATTATGATTTGGTTTCACTGACATAGTATGTCTTGTAGGAAAAAAATTAGATGGCTAGCAAGGTGGTAGACTACATAGAATCTCCCTATGCATCAGATGGGCAGTGTGGTGTGGGGCACTCTTCTGATTTGGTAGACACATTGAGAAGCCTGAAGGACGAAATAAGGATTTGTAAGGAAGATAATGACCAGATCATATAGGCACAAGAGAAACAAGAAGAGGTGAATGTGATACTACTTCAAAGTTGTCAGAATTGCAGCGACAGGGGCCACTTCAGATCAACCGTGGACATGAGGATAGAACTAATGGGGCATATGGAAGTAGGTATCCTAGTAGACATAGGTCTGATAGATATGACATGGTTAAAGATGACAGGTTGTTGGATACTCCGAATAGGAGAGGTGATAGATACAGGTACTATTATTGTTATGGTTATGATAAGCATCATGATCATCATATTCCAATCCTTACAGAAGGAGTGATAGGGGATACTTTCTAGATGAGTTTAAGAAAGCGAAGCCACCTACATTTGATGGAGAGATGAAGAAATCATAGGATGTAGAGGCATGGTTGCTTGGTATGAAGAAATTCTTTCGATTACATGATTATTTAGAAAACTGGAAAGCAAAGATAGCCACTTTCAATCTCAAAGGTAAAGCAAACATTTGGTGGGAAGACATGAAGAAATTCAAAGGTATACATGAGGATGATTTGACTTTGCATGCATTTGAAAGGCTCTTCAAGAAGAAGTATGTTTTAGAAAGATACTTTGATGACAAAACTAAGGATTTTTATGAGTTGCAGATGAGTTCTATGATAGATGATTAGTATACTAGCAGGTTTTTGGAGTTGTTGAGGTATGTGCCTTGCCTCAAGGAGGAGAAGGCCAAGGTTCAAAGATTAATCAGTTGAATTCCAGTAGAATACAGAGACCGTATTGATTTCGATGAGTCTAGATCATTGGAGGAGGCCATACGAAAGTTGAAGCATTGTTATGAGAGGTCGAAGCACAAAGTTGAGCCTAAGCATGACTTGAAAATAAATGAGAAAGATAAAGGAAAATGGCCACCAAAGAGAGGAAGACCTCAAGATGCAAGTGTTGGCTTGTTGGGTCCTGAAATAGGTTTCAGAGTTAATTAGCCAAACAAATCCCTGCACTACTGGCCCTTTCGACAATAGTTCGTGGAGCGCGAACTGAGGTCTCTGTTGAGTTAATTTATTGACTAAATTAACACAAGTGTTTAATTATCAATCCGGGTTTGTAAAACTTGGAGGCAAATCCATTGTATATGGACATCATATATAATCAAATTTAGAAGATAAAATTTGAAAACTAAATAAGTGCATATTACAAATATAGCCTACATTAATAATTTCAATTCACCTTGCAATGAAGGAAAACTGAAATGGCTCTTAACTTAACAGGTCCAATTCTTCCTCAATTATTACTTGATGAATAGAAATTAGAAACCATGAGCTCTCAATAGCTTAAGATGGACAAATCATAAATGAAGGGAGGATCTTAACTTAAGAGACCTTGGGTATTTCCCATCATAATTCATTCACCATAATGCTATCAATTGAAGATTGGAAATTCATAAAAAAAAAAATTGCTTGCATGTAATCAAGGAAAAACCTAGTTTCAATCCACCAATTTAATAGAAGGAGTGTTCAACTTGAACACCTTGTTATTCCATCTTACTAAAGTGATGAACAAACTAAGGCTCAATAAAATAAATCATCACACATCAACCATAAACCAATCTGAAGCAAAGCACATAAACAAGTTCTAAAATAACCAAATTATGGAAAATTAAACTAGTCTAACAAAGAAGTGTACTTAGCTTGGAGTGGGGGCCCTCCAACCTTGCCTTGCACACTTGAAGAAATCTCAGCTATATCAATTTCAGTAAATCAACCAAGCATGAACAACAAACTGGAATGAAACAAGTTCTTCAAATTAGCTTCAAACTCCCCAGTGTCTCAGCATAAAAGTTACATATCAATTCCATTACAAAAGCCATCAAAGTCTTGGCTTTAAATAGAGGTTTAATGAAACAAACTGATCTATATTATCTTTAACACTCATATCTACTCATATCCACCTATCTAGGTCGAACCCATCCAATTCATCCCAAGAAATATGGTCAATCCCATAAAATATCAAAACTTCCCTATTTCCTAGGGATTTTCTGGTGACTAGTCATGTTTGACCAGCCTTGACCGAGCCTAATAAAGCTTGTTCTGGCCGAACCAAGTGGAGTTAGCTTAGTCCTAGTTCCCAAACTTTCCATCCATGCATCAAACTCGAGCCCAAGTGTCCTGCAAACATGTCATCCACATAGCTATTACGAGAATTTCTGATTCAGTCCAAAATTGCACTTGAAACTCAATTTTCATAAAAACATCTAGAATTTGAAAAATTAAAATTAAACACCTGAATATGCATAAAATACATCAAAATGAGATGGATGTGATGGAAAATGGATGGAAAATATAAGGATTAAGTAGGTTTCCCTAAGCAAAAATAGACCAAAACTGAGGACCAACATCTCCCCCTTGCTGATCTTCAAGCATGTCCTCATGCTTGCCTTTGTCTCATTGATCTTCTGCCTCTGTATGCTGACTGATGTACTGATGTATCTGTGACTTTGTCCCTTTGAAGATGAAGCTACCTGTAAAAAGGATGTCTACACCTTCAACATTTAAAAATCAAAACCATACTTGTTTCAAAAATTGAATTTTAATCCTCTCTACTTTTGCAAATCAAATATTATTCTGCCTTCAGAGATTTTAAAAAACTCTTCTGAGAAAAGCATTCTCAAATCAATATTCTTTAATTCTGGATTCTAACCCACTGAAACAAGAACTTTCAAAAATCATTATGATTCATCAAAGAGAGAAGTTGTCGCCTAATTACTAGAGTCCCTCCTTTTCACAGAATGTCATATACTTATCTTCGTCCAACAATGATTCCATATTTGCAGCATTATTCATGTGTTTTTTCCTATTCGTCCACCATCATATGGTCTTCCATTAACCAAACCAGGAGAGCCATTAAGCTCAAAGTTGACTTCAGCATTTTTTCCAGGCAATTTACGAAATAGTGGTTGAAAGAACCATAAAAATATCCCGAAATAGAAATGAACTTCAGAAAATTGTTCACAGGGAGTGTAATTAGGCTCGTTCTGAAGAAAACCCATGTTTTCATTTTTCAAATTTCATTTTATTTTACTCAGAAAAAGGCAATGAAAAATAATGGCTTTTCAAAATTGAAATGCATTCTTGAGATTGAATGCTCTTTTAATTTGAAATCAATTTTTTTCTCTTCAAATTTTTCTACAATATCTTGCTTACCTCTTTTCTGATGCTCTTAAAAAAAGTTGATTTTCATGCTTGTTTAATTTCTGTTTTAGTGCAACAATAAGTCACTATTTTTTAAGCATTACCTTTTGTAAAAAAACAAGCACCTCTTGTAAAAAAATTGAGCTCTGCTTTGAAATAGAAATACATAAGAAAAATATCTTAATGTAATCTCAAGATATTGTTCTTCTGCTCCTTGTATAATTCACCATGCAAGCCAAGATTCAATCTTCAGCACTATGCTAATCATCATAAAGAAACTTGCTGCTCACTGTTCAATGGTTTGTATCAACCCCTGCACTGTTTAAAAAACTAAAGGATTTTCATCGTTAATAGCTCTTCAAACAATCAATGCATTTCCTACAAAAACTCAAATGACTCGGCCCGTTGACAACCTCTGCTATACAATGCACAATATACTACCTTTATTGTCAATACAATCCAATCCCTTGCAGCAACCAAAATTCATTCATGTACACAGTATACGTTTTTGTTAAACATTACAGTTCTCCTTTAATCAAAATCGTGCAATATATATCCTTGTGTAACAATGGAAGCAAACGTATTGGCCATACAAATCCTATGTCATGAAACAACACTCAAAAAAACACATCCTCGGCTCTAAACAATAACACTCTGCCTCCTCTGCTATATAAGGTCATTTTTATACAAAAGCTCTATTTCGACTTTGCGAAATACGCATATGATCCCAAAGATATTTGAATGACGTGTTGTGCATGTGAAATATGGTTGGATTGCCGCATTATTTTGCATAATTTGCATGCCTTAGTCAGCGCCTACACCTATGAACAAATCTTGCTACATAACCGTTCACTTGCTGTTATCTAATCCTTATAGTTATTGTCTTCTGGAATCAAGGTGTAGTTTCGGCGTTTACCTGGCTAATGGCGAGACCTGAGGACTGTTTAATGGCGCTCCAAATCTCGACAATCTTTAGAAAAATCCCTAGATTTCCTCATGAACCTCTGTTGCATTTATTAAACATCCGATCTTACCTTATTCGCGTGCGTAATCTATGGGATTTAAGTCAATGTTAAAACTTATGTATAACTGCCTTATTTCTATGCCTTAGCTTTGCATTTATCTCTGCGTTTTTTATGGCTCCAGCTTCGTGCACACGATGAAAGGCTCAATCACTGAGCTGGGTTGCATTTTAATTATGGAATATAACATTACAGAGTTTTTTTAAATGTAGTTTGACCCATTTTTTTACCTTCCAAGTCATTTTCTGTTCTGCGTACCTGTTGTTGTAGCTCATTCTCTGTTCTGCGTCATTCATGGTTGCATCCTTCCTGTGGCCACATTCTCTAGATCCACGGTGTACATGCCTTTTTACGACTTCAATAGCTGTGAAAGTGTGTTCTGCGTAGCTGTAGCTCTGTTGAAAATGCACAGGGCTTTTGACCAAAACGTTTTTCACGCAAGCTCAAAGCTTATACACTAATTTATGCTTCAATGTTTTCTCTGAGCCTTCAAAATGGCTATGATGGTAGCAAATTTACGGTTCTGAGCATCAACAGTGGCAGAGCTATTAATACACACAGGGTTCTGAGCATCAAACGTTTTTCTTCTCTGTCAATACGCATAGGATTTTTCTACTTGTTCAAAACGTTATGACTGTTTCACTGTTTGTACTCTCTTACTACGTTATTGTCATTGCATTTGCCATCCTTATTACGCTGTCCACATTTTTTAACTTGTTTCGCTGTAATGGTGAAGGATAGCTGTAGCACATTTTTTGAATATATTTTGATTGTTTTTCTATTTGATTTGCTTCCATTGTGGCTGTCCTCCAATTCGTTGTGGGTTTCCTGCAACCAACCCACAATACCATCGTATTTTCTCTTTGAGTACTGGTTTATGTTTTATGCATTGTGTTTGATTGCCACATTAATCTCCATAGCACAGTGATTTCTCCACACAGGGTTTCTTTCTGCGTTTATTAGGCAGTCTTCTTCATAATTTTCTTCTTTCCACGGCTCAGAGTCTCACAATTTTTACTACGGAAATCCTTCTATAGTCCCAGAGTATCCTTTACAGCTAATCAGCATTGCTCCACAACCCACATTATTTCATAACTACGTAATTTTTTTAAAGTTTCAGAACTGCAGACTTCTTGTTGAAAATTTGACCGTTTTGTTTGTTGTTGTAATTTAAAAATTTGTTTCATAAGGCCGTAACTCATTCTATTGGATGCCCATCATATAACCTTATAAACGTGGCTAATATTTTATGCAATCCTTCACATGCATTCTTTTATTTTCTTTCAAAAACATGGG
Source organism: Pinus taeda (assembly GCA_000404065.3). NCBI lineage: Eukaryota > Viridiplantae > Streptophyta > Pinopsida > Pinales > Pinaceae > Pinus > Pinus taeda. Next base: position 14,261 of record APFE030919530.1, on the reverse strand, counting down.
TAAATGTTTCAAATGCAAACTATTATTCTTTCAATAGAATAATGCACATTATTTTAACCATGATGCACATTATTTGCATGGAGCCCTCTGGATTTTGATACTATGTATCTCACTTCATTGTGAAACCTTCAAGAGTCATGCTCTCACTTTCCATCATATTGCATTTTCCATGATACCCTCAATACATAAATCATTTCAATTTGTTTGATTTGATTATTTCTTAAAATGCACCTATTCCATATGTATTGCAATATATCTTTTTAATTTTAAAATGACCATTTTTAGGTCATGTTTAAAATTGTTTCCATAGGGTTAATGCTTTCTTTGTTTGTGCAGGTTCAACCTATTAAATTCTCACTTTGATCCTTTTTTCTTAGAGGAAAAATACTTAGGGTTAGGGTTATGAAATGAAAATGGAATGTAGGAAATAAATATAGGTAAATAGAGAATGATATTTAGGGTTATGAAATGTTAGGGTTATGGAATGAATATAAGATGTACATATGTACATTGGATTAGGTATAGGGTAAATGTAGTAGGATGGACATAGGATAAAGGGTATAGAATGAGGAAAATGTGATGAATATAAAATATGCATTCAAGTATTAACTTATATTTTAACAAAGTCTAAAAATTTCTACAAAAATTTGAATTTACAAGAGCAAAATTGTGCACTTACTATTCTTGTACTTCCCTGTAGTATTGGATGAATGCTATTGTTCTTTAACAATATTGGATGAATTTGTCTTGATCAAATATCGTAGATAGATAGAACTTATTTATGCCTTCTATTCTAGCATCCTTCATTAATTCTGGTCCATTGATTATTGATGTCGTTCAAGTCCCTCTGCAATTGATTCATAATAACTCAGGTCCCCTCTGTCATGTACATTTTTATGCAATATATACATGTTTTTTCAACATTTCAGGTCCCAACTGCAATTGATTTCAAAAATATTTCAGGTCCCAACTGTCAACAATACAAGTTCCGTCGTCAATTCAGCTGCACAACTAAGTTTCTTTTTGTGAGCATTCCCCCTTGCTGATGGAAAGACTTGTCCTCAAGTCTTGTTTATTCTGGAGGATTATTCCTGCAAACTTAAACTGAAGAAATGGTAAAACAAAATAGAGAATTCATATTGGCCAATCAAGTTGGTTTTCCGATATGAATTCGAGTTTGTATTGTGCCACTTTTGTGGATTTTCACAACCAAATTCCTTTATTATTTTTGATCTTTTTCTATATATTTTTTTATTTTTTCCTTTTCTGGATGGAGGTGGGGTGTAATGGAGTATGGAAGTATGAAAGCTTATGGAAATGGGTTATATTGAAGTCATGATGTACTATTAAGTTTGGACTTCAACATGCTTGGTCATGGAGCTTAACATACAGTATGGATGATGAACAATATGAATTCAAATCATGAACAAATGATGATGATCAAATCATGAAAAATATGAATTCAATATGAAAGGCTTCTTTGGAGATTGATGTGACTTGACATGGTACTGAATTGACTGCTTCTTCTAATGATTATCTTCATGTGTTTTTGCCTTGATCTCGATCATGTTGTAGGGTTTGTTGGTGTTGTTGGTCAACATCTAAGAGCAAGCTTCAAGAGTTTGAGTTTCATTGAATGAACTCAACATCAGGTGAATTTTCACTTTGCTTTGACTTGAAAATTTGTATTCATTTTCTGGAATATGAATTTGATTTTGAAAATTACTTCATCCATGGAGTTCACTCCATTCTTCTTATGACCTGCAAAAACATAGCACTTGCTTGTAATACAACATTAGATGATGCAGGAAGAGAGGTGTACAGTATCTCTTCTTCTAATAAACATGTAAATCATTACAAACATAGCTTAGAAAACAATTCCAAATATGTTAGACAAACATAATGCATTTATTTACCCCTTTGCGGAATGGTGGCCAGCCTAGACCTCCTAGTGGTAGTTTGTTTACAAAATATTTGATTTATATCGAATTAGAGTGATTCCAAAGCCAAGTTGAAGTGAATTCATATGGATACCTCTTGTATAAACATGTTTTCAAAATTGTTTTAAATGATATGGTAAAAACTATAAGTGGTGCCATGTTCGATAGAGCTTCTTGTGAATTTTTAACTAAACCAACAGTCACCATTTGAAGTGTAACTTCTTCGATAAATATCAGATCAATGTAATTCCACTTAGAGATTAAATTAGATTCATTTTTGTCTTTCTAGTAGAAACAAGTTTTAAAAATTCTTAGGTTTGCTATCACAAAATTGGTGATGAACAGACCTAGGAGGCAGAGTTTTGCTATGCTGATTTGAAGACATGCGGTCATTAAATGTGGCATAACTTTTTCATTTCACCTGCAAATGGGATGATTCAAATTGTGTCTTAATCTAGTCTTGAATATATATCTCCCATATAAACAGGTTTTGAAAAGAAGATGATTTTGTATGTAAAATATGCCAATGAACAATCAAGACCTAGAATTGTCACCTTGCAGATTTTTCGACAAGCAGTTAGTATTTCAAGAATAACTTTTGCATATTATACCTGATTTAAATGATTCAAATTGATTTGGAAACTAGATTCCAAGGGATATCTTCCCTGCGAATTTCAGATAAACATGTTTCCATTAGACACCTCAAATATAGGTTGTACTAACTCTGTCCTCAACATTTCACTTGAGACCTAGTTTTGATTTTGATCACATTTTTATTTGTGATATAAATTGAGAACATGAAAATGGATTCCAAAACTAGATTTCAAGAGATACGTAAAAAAACAACATGATTTCAAAATGATCCTATATGGTTACTCAAAATAGGCTTGTTCTTACTGCATTTTTCCATGTAGTCCTTTCAAATGAATATTGAACAATGATTTGAAGAAATTGTTTGAAACAAATTTATTATGGAAGTATTATTGTGAATTCATTTGACTTGTTTATTTATTTTATTCTATCCTATTCTCTTTTAGAAAAATAATTCATTCTCTCAAGTATAAGAGAATTTCCAGTGCATCCATTTTTGTAACAAGATCATAAGTAAACTCATATCCAAATTTGAAAAATATACTTTAATGAATGTTTGGACATGAAAATTTATTTGATCATAAAGATTTGATGAGAAAGAATGTTGAAGAATTGAGTAGTGTTGTAGCCTATTCTTTAACATCATCTTGTCGTTGAAAATGGATTTTGTAGTGATTTTTTGATTTTATGTTTTTATTGGGGGGTTTTGTTTTGGAAACCTAATTTTAGGATCTCTATTTCTAGGCATAAAGAAACATAACTAAGAGAAATGTATACTAGCTAAATTTTTAGTTTATTTTTGTTTATCCTCTATTTGACTATGCTGATAATTAACTCCCCGGAAACGGCGCCAAAATGTTGAGCTAATTTATTGATTAAATTAACACAAGTATTTAATTATCAATCTGGGTTTGTAAAACTTGGAGGCAAACCCACTGTATATGGACATCAGATATAATCAAGTTTAGAAGATAAAATTTTAAAACTAAAAAAGTGCATATTACAAATATAGCCTACATTAATAATTTCAATTCACCTTGCAATGAAGGAAAACTGAAATATCTCTTAACTTAAGAGGTCCAATTCTTCCTCAATTATTACTTGATGAATAGAAATTAGAAACCATGAGCTCTCAATAGCTTAAGATGGATAAATCATCAATGAAGGGAGGCTCTTAACTTAAGAGACCTTGGGTATTTCCCATCATAATTCATTCACCATAATGCTATCAATTGAAGATTGAAAATTCATAAGAAAAACTGCTTGCATGTAATCAAGGAAAAACCTAATTTCAATCCAGCAATTTAACAGAAGGAGTGTTCAACTTGAACACCTTGTTATTCCATCTTACTAAAGTGATGAAAAAACTAATATTCAAGAAAATAAATCATCACACATCAACCATAAACCGATCTGAAGCAAAGCACATAAACAAGTTCTAAAATAACCAAATTATGAAAAATTAAACTAGTCTAACAAAGAAGTGTACTTAGCTTGGAGTGGGAGCCCTCCACCCTTGCCTTGCACACTTGAAGAAATCTCAGTTACAACAACTTCAGTAATCAACCAAGCATGAACAAAAAATTGGAATGAAACAAGTTATTCAAATTAGCTTCAAACTCCCCAGTGTCTCAGCATAAAAGTTACATATCAATTCCATTACAAAAGCCATCAAAGTCTTGGCTTTAAATAGAGGTTTAATGGAACAAACTGATCTGTATTATCTCTAACACTCATATCTACTCATATCCACCTATTTAAGTCGAACTCATCCAATTCATCCCAAGAAATATGGTCAATCCCATAAAATCTCAAAACTGCCTTATTTCCTAGGGATTTTCTGGTGACTAGTCATGTTTGACTAGCCTTGACCGGGCTTAATAAAGCTTGTTCTGGCCGAACCAAGTGGAGTTAGCTTAGTCCTAGTTCCCAAGATGTCCATCCATGCATAAAAATCGAGCCCAAGTGTCCTGCAAACATGTCATCCACATAGCTATTACGGGAATTTCTGATTTAGTCCAAAATTGCACTTGAAACTCAATTTTCATAAAAACTTCTAGAAATTGCAAAATTAAAATTAAACACCTGAATATGCATAAAATACATCAAAATGAGATGGATGTGATGGAAAATGGATGGAAAATATAAGGATTAAGTAGGTTTCCCTAAGCAAAAATAGACCAAAACTGAGGGCCAACAGTCTCACCCAAAGTAGCATGGAAGGGTGCTAGAACTAGGTTTCCGCACCCTTGAGGTGTCTGAGAGGTTCGACTCATCTCACTATTTGTCCCTACGTGCAGGTCGCTTCGTGCACTTCCCTGTTCCTCACGCCATGATACACTGCCTTCACGCAACCCTAATTAGGGATTGCGGAGCTTCCGTGCTGCTAGAGCCACGCTCTGCACTATTACCTGAAATCTTACTTATCTTCCTATACCAATTAACTACCTTCGTGTACTTGGATGTCTTATGTTATAATTAGTTATGCAAAACATTCAAATAAGTTCGCGCAACATATAAATAGTATACTTGCAAATTATACCCGATCATGTATTAAAATAGGAAAATATGAAAACTTTCTCTTTATTGATTCTTTCAACTGTTACAGACTTGGCCTACCTTGCGTACTCAGCTGCAGGGGTCTGTGCACTCAGATGCGGACTACTAGGCCTCTGTGCACTCAGCTGCAGAGCCTTTCCCTACCCTACGACCCACACTTTACACTTTAGCGTAATCACTTAGACTTCTCTTACTCTCCTCTATTCCATCTTAGCTCTTAGTTATCTTATACACTTAGAGCCTCACTCTATTTATACAATCCCATGGTCTACAGACCATGGGTAGGTCTATCTAGCCGAAATTACATTACAAAAACTAGGGTGGACAACCCTGTGACTCTATTATGATTTTGTGCCCTGCGCCCACAATTCGCAAAGCTTTTATAAAAGGATTTGGTCAAAACTTGGGCTTTAAGCCCCAAAACCTGCCTTGGGGGGATTCCATGCCCAACAAGCTCCCAACACAAACATTGTGACTTGCCCTCAAGTCACTCTATTGGCGTGGAGATCTTTGCGCGGAGTCCTTCCAACTCTGCTCAAACTACGACAAGGTCGACAGTGCAATGAGCTATTGACTGTTGGATCTGCTGCATGCGTTGTTCCGAGACCGCAGTGTCGGAAATGCTTCTCTGCATCTGTGCCTATATCCCTTTCATGTGTGTCAGCTTGCCTTAAATTTTTGCTGTGATGGTGAAGGCCTCGTCAATCCAAGGCTAAATGTGCGCCTTCAGGACTACTTTCTTGTGTTGTGCCACGTCCACCTATTCTTTCAGAGCTTTGGCCTATTACATCCGTGCGAGCCTCTGAGTGAGGGCCACCATCTACACAGTTCCTTTGACATTGTCATACTACTGTTGGAGTTCTCACACCTCTGTCTCTAAGCACTGGATGTTGGGGTCCTCCTACAGATTTGTGAGAACCTCAAATGATTCTTCCAACATGCTGGTGCAGTCTCACACTGCACTGCCAATCTCATCCAGTGTCGCTGTAATAGCGCTAGCGGATTGTTCTCTAACTTCCGGAGGGGTGGACGGATGTGCCTTTAACTACAACTCGGCAATCTGTAGTTTTAACTCCAGCTGAACCTTTGTCATTTCCTCCTGCGCCTCATGTACCCCTATTGCTAACCTGTGGATGCGCGCCTCTGTTGGTGTGTCTGTTGGGATGGCTAGCTCTAGGACGCTTTGACAAGCTTCATCTATTACCTATACTAGCTGTTGATTCTACGACACCACTTCATCGTGTTGCAAGCTCAACTGTTCCATATTGATTTTATGCTCGTTGAGGACTTGCAGGGCATGACTCTCCCTGTTGGAGAGGTAAATCCCCTCTAGGGATAGAGGCGATCCCTACTAGCCCAGAAGGGGTCTAACAACAATCAATCAATGCTACTATGCAAGCTCCTAATTGCAATTAAAAGGTAGGAAATGAGCACCTACTTGGATTCCAACGCTATTGTTTGATGAAGAGATGCCGCTCCCGCTCCTTTGCTTTGGTCGGTCACGATCCTCCACTATCCTCGTGGATGGACACATGCACATGCAAAGAGAAAACAAACACAAGCGTGAAATCTAATAAAAGCAATTATACATCAGTCAGAAAGGATGTAATTCACATTAACCATTACAAAGACAAATGAGAATGGAACCATAACAGTAGTCATCTATCATTTATTAATCAATAACAGAGAAAGGTACAACCAATGTTCTGACGTTGAGTCCTTCTCAAGAGGGTCCAGCCAACAAGTCTCACAAGCATTCACCCTTGGAGGTAGATCTCCCAAGACAAACAACTCTCTCTCTCCCACACAAGACAACAAGACTTCACAACCTTCCTTAAGCTCTCTATCAATCCACACTTATCACACCAACTGCCTATTAGGAGCAGCACTAAAAACACTATGAATTCCACTCTGTCAAAAACTACTATTCCCCAAAAACTAGCTGCTCATGGCAATGGTAGAGGTTTAAGTAGGAGAAGGAGTCTCCATGAAAGGTGGGAGGATGAGCTTATCTCCAAGGAAGGTGGCTCAAATGACGAAACAGACATGCCAGAGAAGGGAGGGCGACATTTACAAGGCCAACAACTAGGTCTGGAGTCATCTGGAAGGCCGGCTGTTAGAACAAACTCGCCCAAACTGGATCAGCGCGGTTCCATAACTGCAAAGGTATGCTGACATCGCAGCTGAATAACAAAGAAGTTTATGTCAGCGCGATCAGATATGAATAACAGACGCGTTGGCTCATCAAATTCGACCAGCGCGCGAAACAGGTGTACTTCCGTGCTGGCAGTGCGTTCGGTCTGTTATGGAGCGCCCATCAGCGCGGTTATTTTGACAAAAGTCGCGCTGATAACAAAAAAACTTTGCCAAAGTGGGTCATTTGGCAACATTAGAGAGCATGAGCATGATTAACTTGGACTCATGACACAGTAGGAAGACTGACAGGGAGACAGTGACAAATTACTGTGTAACAGATGCCCCCTAAAGCATGAAGCCCGAGAGAGTGGGAGGGGTGAAATGCTTTACAAAACTGCTGAACCGGAACACCACCAAGAAGCACCTGCACGTATGTATAACTGATATCCTGATTACATGTAGACTAGGCATGGGCGCAGCCATCCAAAAGACATACGAAGAAGGTCTGTGGTATGGACGCAGCCACCCAGCTGAAGAGATCATGATGATAAAAAGGTATGGTCGCAGCCATCCTAAAAGACTCAGGTATGGGCACAGTCATCCATCAAATAGTCATGTAATAACAATCCACAAAATCGCAGCCTGGTTCGCAATAGACTAGAACCAGGGTCTTGCGCTCCATCCAAACCCGAACGAAGTACAAGTCCAAGCATGTGAATACAGGAGTCGAATCGAACATGCATGAACATCATCTGATTACCCGCCAATGATGAAAGCTGTTAACAGACGCGAGAGGTGCCACCAATAATGACGATGGTCCTCAAGGTACTATAGGTACAATCCACAGCATGCGAATGAATGAGCCGGTGTCGAACACTTGTAGAGTCATCCGATCGGAGGCCAATGATGAAAACCTTGCGTCGAACACAAAGAACCTGCCATTGAGGCATGCAGGCTCCAAGGTACCTGAAGGGAGTCTCTAGGTCACCTTCCTGGATAATGAGCTGAAGTCGACAGGAAGTGGTCTTCATCGAAGGTGGGCCATAATGTTTCCCACATCATTGACATGAGACAGAAAGAGACAATATGTTTTGTGTGAGATATCAGAGGGAGGTTGAGTATTCTTGCAGAGGCCAACTTCTCTTGAACATATCGGCGGCACAACAACGGATTTGGCAGTATTTGAGGTCAAATGATTAGGGGTCATGATGACGAGACGATGAGCAGATGAATGGTCAAATAGGATAACCCAAACCCATGGAGGCAAATGTGAGACGAGATGAGATGTCCCCACCCAGACACGAATGCAAATAGTGCCATGTTCAAGAGCGACATACTGCCAATGACGACGATTATGATTCCTTTTATTCCCCCACCATTTCTGGCGAGTACCCCGGTTATTTTTTGGATGACAAGCTTGATGGGGATAGCATATGTTTGAAGGGCGTCATTTCGACAGAGTCCGATGTCATTAAGTTTTAACGAGTTTGACAAAGGAAGAACTCGGCGTCTTTTCCTGTTTAGAGAGTCTGAAAAGACAACGGAAAAGAAAACTCCAGGGGGGGCCTTTTTCGTAAAGTTGTGTCTCTCGAGCCCGAAAAAGTATAAAACTATGCTCGAAAGAATCACCCAATCATTACGATCGAGGATTACTTTTCATGAATAGTGACTCTGATCTGAAAAAGTAAAAAAGCGATCAAAATCATGCCGCTTCATGACCGTTAACGAACCGAAAACGACAAGGGTCCGACAATCTTTTTGGAAAGAGTGTCGGAAAAGGGTTTAAAGATGACCACCTCTCATGTCTATTTAACGAGTTGAGAGGAATAACTCGGCAATCTTTTCATCTTTAAACGGTCAGAAAAGAGTTGAAAGAAGACCTCCATTTTTATTCTCTTTAACGAGTCAAAAAGGGAAAAAAATAGTCGGCATTCTTTTCATATTTTACGAGTTAGAAAAGAGCTTAATGGTGACTCGTCTGTGGGTTCATGTTTACACAAGCTTGAACCATGGATAACTCTGCTTGGATTCAGTTTCATGTTTACACAAGCTTGAAACGAAAAACTATGCTTGTTATAAGTTCGCATGCCCCCAGCATAATGACGCAAATGAGGTACATGCCCCC
>APFE030919529.1:0-11208 GCA_000404065.3 Pinus taeda | reverse complement strand
AAGCTTCAATGAATTATAATCCTAACATCTTTGCAGAAGCTTCAGTCCATCCATATTGAGGCACAGCTATGAATGAAGAATATCGTTCACTATGGGCAAATGATACATGGGATCTTGTTCCTCTACCAAAGGGACAAAAACTTGTTAGATGCAAATGGGTTTACAGAACCAAGTATGGACCAGATGGAAAAGTTGATAAACAAAAAGCTCATCTTGTTGCTAAGGGTTTTTCACAAGTAGAAGGCATTGACTATACTGGAACCTTCTCCCCTGTTGCAAAAATGAACTCTATCCACTTTATTATTTCCCTTTTTGCCTCTTTCAAATGGGAAGTCCATCAGATGGATGTTAAATATGCCATCTTGCATGGCGACTTGCATGAAGAAATGTATATGGAACAACCTACTGGCCTTATACGAACAGACTCCAGCCTTATATGTTGGCTTAAGAAATCCCTTTATGGTCTCAAGCATGCCCCTCTAGCTTGCTATGCCAAAATGGATAGCTTTCTTCTAGAAATTGGCTTTTCTAGAAGATTAACCTTATAAATCATGTGAAGTCCAGCCTTAAAAATAAGTTTGAAATGACATACTTAGGACACTTGCATTATTTTCTTGGTCTTTAAGTCTTGCAATCCAAGAAAGGTATTTCCCTTTCCCAATCCAAGTATGCATGTGATATTCTATGTCATTTTCACATGGAAGACTGTAAGCCAACCGCTTCTCCCTTTTAGTCTGGAGCCAAAGTTTCAGTCACTTGTAATTCACCTGAAGTTGATGCTACCTTATACTGTCAACTTGTAAGAAAACTTTTGTATCTTACTCATACCCATCCCGACATTTCCTTTGTTGTTGGCCTTATTGCTCAATTTATGAAAAACCGACATGAAAGTCATTGGAAAGCAGCTAAATGAATACCTTGTTATGTTCAAGGTACAGTTCAGTTTGGGATTCATTACAATGCCAAAGCATCTCCTCTATTAGTTGGATTCACTGATTCCAATTGTGCTGGTGACCCTGATGTTTGGTAGTCTACTACAGGTTATGTGTTCACTCTTGGTTCAGGGCCTATTACATGGACTTGCAAGAAACAAAGTGCCACTTGACTTTCGTCAGTAGAAGCAAAGTATCGTGGTGCCATAGAAGCTAGTAAGGAAGCCTTGTGGCTTCATGAGATCCTATCAGAGTTTGGCTTTCAGCAATAGCATCCGAATACACTTTAGTGTGATAATAAAATTGCCATTCAGCTATGCAAAGATCCAGTCCAACATTAGCGCAGCAAACACATCGATATGCAGATGCACTTCATCATAAATCTCATTCATGACCATGTTCTTGAAGTGGAATATAGTTCAACAGATGATCAAGTTGCAAACATCTTACAAAGGCTCTCATAGAGATGAAGTTTACTAAACTTCGATTTATGGTTGGAGTTTAGGAAGTTGTCACTAAGGGGGGATAGGCTCTAATCCCTCCTTCCTTCTCCTAGTGTTTCATATTTGTACATCCTTCAATCCTATCCCAAGTTGTTCTTAAGGGGGGATGTTAGGATATTCCGACACATAGGAAATAGTTAAGTATAACTTGGTCTAGTGTAGAATCAAGTAAAGTGTATTTCTTTACTATGTACTTTTGTAACTTACAATCTGACGGTCATGATATGTAGTGATTCGATGGTTCATTCTCTCCTCAGTATTACTGACACTTGATCCATGGCTTAACACCAGATTGGTCCATGATCTGTATTTAAAGAGCATGGAGGGTCATTTGTAGGGTAACCGTTCATGAGAGAATGTTATGTAAATTTTCATTATCTTATTGATAAATTTCCTGAAGTGGCCACATTGGCTCAGGGCGTGGACTGTTTCCCTCTTTGAGGGTTTTAACCACATCAATAAAACTGGTGTATTGATCTGTGATCCATTTGTGAGCAGTGTCATTTGGTGTTCTGTCTGAGGAACTTACCCTGTAAATTCCTACACATTTAAAATTTTTAATATTTAAACCTTTTAAGAAGGAGTCGCATGGGTTCTCAAAAGTTCATGTTAATTTATTTTTTTAAATAACAAACTTTAATAAAAAAGTTATGAGGGGTTTGTAAAGGTTTTTCTTTTGGAAAAATTTTTTGGGCTTATTAAAAAATGAGTTTATTTAGTGAAGTTTTTTTTACAAGGAGTTTTTTGAAAGGTTTTATGCAAAGCTTATAAAAAGAGAAATTTGGAGTTTTATAAGAGAAGTTTTTTTAAGAAATATGTCTTTGTCTAGTTTCTAGTCGCAATTTTCACTGTTTATGGGGAAGGACTATGATGTGTGGGTCACTAAGATGGAGACCAAATTGAAGGCTCATGATGTTTTGGAATATGTAATTAATGGATTTCCAAAAGCTAAAGACGAAGCAACTAAACGAGCCCTTAGTAATGTAGAGATCGAACAATGGAAGAAAGAAAAAAACAAGAATGCACAAGTGTTGCAGCTTATCCAGCAAGAAGTGGACCGAGCAATGTTGCAGAAGATTATAATCACATATTCAGAAAACACTGCATGGTAGACCTTGGTGATAATCTATAAATGTATGGCCAAAATCAATATTATTAAGTTGCGTAATACTAGAATATTTTTTGAGAGTTTGTAGATGAAGGAGACAAAAGACCTTGATTCATTCATGAATTAGGTCATGATTGTTGTAAATTAGTTAAAAACTTATGGTGATGATATTAAAGATCAAACAATGGTTAAGAAGGTCCTCAGATATTTGTCTACCAAATTTGACGCTCTCATAGCAGTCATAGAAGCAGTCAAGGATTTGGAAATGTTAAAAGTTGATGAGTTGATGAGTTCACTTATATCCCGTTAGGAAAGGATAGACATAAGTAAGGATTCCACTCTGGAATCGGTTTCAAAATTTAGGTTTCTATTTCAAGAGACAGAGGTCAATGAAGAGGTAAATCGAGAGGCAGAGGATGAGGCGAAAGACATGGTGGTCATAGAGACAGCAGAGGAGAGCAGGAACATGAAATTGGAAGCAACATCAAAAGTTTCAACAATAATAAAAGAGTTGAGAAATCAAAGGTGAGATGTTATTATTATAATAAATTTGGTCACTATTCCCAATATTACAAGAAGAAGGTAGCTAATTAAGGAAAGTAGAGAGCTAATCTCACTAAAGGGAATATTGACTCCATATTCCTAGCTTCCCGTACCATGCATGAACCTTTTGATAGTGTGTGGCTCTTCGACAGTGGTTGCAATAAACAGATCAGAGGAAACAAGAATTCTGCTACCAACTTAGATCAATCTATGAAGATATAGGTAAAGTTGGGTATTAACAATACGATGGATGTAGATGGGAGAGGAGTTGTCAATATTCTGACCAAGCAGGGGGATTCGAAGATAATTTCAGAGGTATATTATGTTCCTTGTCTCAAACATAATTTGATTAGTGTTGGTCAGTTGATGAAGAACTGGGATACATAATTATTTTTCAAGGAAAAGAGTGTGTTATATATGACAATCCCCCAAGGAATCAATTGATAACAAAGGTGTAGATGACAAGGAACAAACTCTTTCCTCTAATTGTGAATTACAATGATCATGTCATTTCGTTTACACTTTCATGTTCTAATGAGTACTGGTTATGGAATTTTCAGTTTGGACACTTGCACTTCTCTGGTTAAAGATTATTGCAGGAGAAATAGATGATCCGAGGATTACCTCCCATCAAAGAACCCGCTAGTACTTGTGCGGGTTGCATCTTAGGAAAGAAACACCATGAAATTTTTCCGAAGGGAGTTGCATACAAAGTAAAGCAACCTATTGAGCTAGTGCATAAAAACCTTTATGGACCTATTAGGACACAATGGATTGGTGTAAGTTTTTACATCCTCACTTTCATCAATGATTATAGAAGAAAAACTTGGGTTTGCTTCGTGAAGAAAACATGTGAAACTTTTGCAAAATTCAAAGAATTCAAAACCTTAGAAGAGAAACAAAGTGATCACCAGATCAAGGTATTGAGGTTAGATCATGGCGGAGAATATGATTTGAAGGTATTCCATGATTATTGCAAACAACATGGAATTAGAAGGAAGTTTACAACTAGATACACATCGTGGAAGAATTATGTAACAGAGAGAAATAACAGGACGATTATGAACATGGAAAGGAGCATGATGAAAGAAAGAAATTTGTGTAATGAGTATTGGGCAGAAGTAGTTTTGTGTGTTTTATGTGATAAACAGATCCCCTACAAAGAGTGTGATGAAGAGAGTACCAGAAGAAGCATGGTCAAGTATGTCTTGCAATGTATCTCATCTCAAAGTGTTTGGATGTGTATCCTACGCACATGTTCCTAAGGAACTAAGGGGTAAGTTGGATGATAAAAGTGAAAAATGCATATTTACTGGTTATAGTGAGCAATAAAAAGCTTACAAATTATATAACCATCTCACCAAGAAGACCATAATTAAGAGAGATGTTGTGTTCAATGAATAAGAGTCATGGAATGGGATTATAGAGAAAACAATTGATGCACAAGTACCATTGATGGAAGAGGATGATGTATAGGAAAATGAGCAACATGGATCACAAGAGAAAACACCAAAAAGAGTCATGCCAACAAGGACTCCAAGATATTTTGAACAACATGGATCTTCAAACAGATCAACAGACCAAAATTCTCCCAGAAATCAATTAGGTGATGAATCCAGTAGTGGTAAGAGAAAAGTGAGAAGAGAAGTCTAAAAAATATTTGTGACAATTTGGATTTTGAGTAAAACTTTGCATTGTTTTCATTCCAAACTTCTTCGTTTGAAGAAGAAAACAAAGATGAAAAACGGGTGCAAGCCATGGATAAAGAAATTGAAGCTATTGAAAAGAATGATACATGGGATTTGGTTTATTCGCTAAAGGACAAAAACCTCATTTGTTTGAAATGGATGTACAAGAAAAAGATGAATGAGAAATTAAAATTGACATATTTAAAGCAAGGCTTGTAGCAAAAGTATTCTCGTAGTGACCGAGAATAGATTTTGGAGAAATATTTTCTCCAGTACCGAGATTTCATACTAAAAGAGTAGTTCTAGCAACAATAGCTCAGAACAAGTGGAAAGTATACCGTATGGATGTGAAATTAGCCTTCTTGAATGGAATTTTAGAAGAATAATTTTATGTGCAACATCCTTCAGGTTATGAAATTGAAAGTAAAGAAGATAAATTTTATAGGTTGAAGAGAGCACTCTATGGACTCAATCAAGCACCTAGAGCTTGGTATAGAACAATTGACAACTACATGATCAAGAATATTTTTTGGTTTTTGTAGAAGAAACGTTGAGCCTACTTTCTACACAGAGGTAAATGAGCATGGAAATTTTTTTATTGTTTTCTATATTGATGACATGATTTATAGAGATGATCTTAAATGCGGTGAATTTAAGGCGTCCCGGAAGAAATAATTTGAAATGATAGATCTTGGTCTCATAAAATACTTTCTTTGAATAGAAGTTAGACTATCCGAAAAAGAATTTTTATTTTTCAAAATAAAAACGGAAGCATATTCTATTTCTCTAAATACGTTTTTCCTCATATATCACCCATATCTACCCGTTGCCTACCCCAATTATATGATGATTTCGCATCTCTATTTTACAATTCCGATCAATTAGTTCTTCAGTTCTGAAAATAGTTTTACTAAAATTATGGTAGTATAACTATTTTATTTTTTAATTATTTCAATTTATATCAAAGGATTCTATATATTTTATATTGAAGAGAGTTTTAATATGAATTGATAAACAATTTATGATTCAGATAATCATACATCCATTGTTTTTCTTAAAAAATGATTGTGAGGAAAAATGTAAAGTAACATTCCAATGTGTTTTTAAAAACAAAATTTCCTTTCTTAAATTTAGAGAATCATCTCCAGTATTAAACCTGTATTTTTGTTAAATAAACGTTTAATAAAAAATTATAAGGGATGAATTAATCTCATTGTGCATAGCTATTCAATGGAATATATTATTACAAAATAGGTAATGAGTATTTTTTTTTAATTCGACATAACCAATATAACTTGAAAATCATAGAGAAAAGAGAAAAATATTCGGCCATATTTTCATATCCTCAATCGACAATGGTAATCATATAAGGGTAACATTGAAATCATTATTTGTAACGATGAGATGGTAGTGTTCATATAAGGGTAGCATTGCAATCATTATTTGCAACCATCAGTCTTTGCAATCTATAAATCATTGCTTTAAATAGTGTAAATAAGTTTTAATTAAATCATCTATATTTTGATGACATTTTAAATTTAAATATGTGAAAACTCCCATAAAGTTAAGGACTTGTAATAAAAGATGTCATGAGAAATAAAATTTTGACAATACAATACAATTCTTTGGTACAAAGATAAATAATGATTCCTACCTGTCATGAATTTTATTCGATTTGTAATTTCGATGATTATATAATTCATCGCAGTACATACTTAATTAATTAATATATTTTTTTAATTAATTAAGGTACATTAAAGTATATAATGATAAATATTTTCATATTATTAATCTATATATAATATTATTATATAATTTATTATATTCAATTTATTTAATAATAATGTATATAAAATTTACACATTAAAAATTGAGTTAAAAAATAAGTTTAAAGTATATTATATCTAATGTTATTTTGTTATTTCATGGGTATGTTTTGAAAAAAAATATAATAATTAAAAAAAGTTAGAGAAAAAAATTAAATTAAGTTTTTATTTATTAGAAGGAAATTACCATTTTTTATACTCATTAGAAAATTCTACTTTAAACTATTTTATAAAATTGGATAATAATAAAAATTATATTAATGTTATTGAAATAGTAATATTTAAATTTAAATTTATACACTTTAATATTATATAATAATAATGATATGTTATAAACAATCCATGTACCATGATGATGTATGAAAACTCTATACATAATTTTGGAAATAAGATAATCATGAGAATTAAGCTATTCTTCAATTTGACATATATCAAAACGGTTTTCAACAACATAATTTTTTCTTTTCACTCATACTATGTTATGCTATGCTAATTTCTTGGTTACGATGACAATTCTTTGGGTGTATAATATAATTCATTGGTTTTACAACATATTTATTCCTTTGGTTTATTAATCCTTTTGGATTATTAATTGTAATGTGATAAAGATTGTCTAAATATGAAAATCAATCCTCATCAACCATGTGCCAATATTCCCTTTCGTTTATAATCCCTATGAGTTTTAGTATTAATCATTTTGGTTTAATATTATTTCCTTGTGTTTATAATTCCTTGGGGTTGTATTATTAACCCGTTGGGTTTATTATCGTGGTAACGAAAGGGTTT
Organism: Pinus taeda; assembly: GCA_000404065.3. Lineage (NCBI taxonomy): Eukaryota > Viridiplantae > Streptophyta > Pinopsida > Pinales > Pinaceae > Pinus > Pinus taeda. The sequence goes on along the minus strand of APFE030919529.1, from coordinate 3,822 downwards.
AATAGCATGGTCCAATGTCACATAGTGACAAATATTGTTTCAATATGAAAATCAACCATGGTCCAACATCACATTGTGTCAAAGATTGTCTGAATATGAAAACCAATCATGCACAACCATGGTCCAATGTTGCATTATGAGAAAGATTGTGTCAGTATGAAAATAAAGCATGGTTAACAATGGTCAACCATGTTTATTTTAGGGTTTCTAATATTTACCTCATGGTTTATATACCTTGGGTTTATAATATTAAACCCTTGCATATTAATATTACTTGTTTGTATTTATAATCGCTTGGTTTTTTAGTATTAATTCCCTTACATTTAATTTATTGCTTGGGTTTGATTAATTTAAGGGTCATTATCCTAGGTATAATCATATTTCATTAGGGTTTATAATATTCATCGTATTGGTTTATTCTAAATCCCCTTAGGTTTATGCTCATGGTCAATTATGAGGCAATCATCGGTTAATCTGTGGAACAATTGGTCCAACGTCACATTGTGACAAAGATTGTCTCAATATGAAAATCAACCATGGACAACCGTAGTCAATAATCATGGTCATATTGTGATGATGAATATCTCTTGGTCCAATGTCACATTATGACAACCATGGTCATCCATGGTCAACCATGATCCAATGTCAATTTGTGACAAACATTGTCTAAATGTGAAAAACAACCATGGTTGAACGTCATATTCTGACAAAGATCAATTAGTTAATATAACAATAAAATAATCTATTAATTTTTTTTACAAAAAAATTGAAATTATTATTATTATAGTTATTCATTCATGATATATTATTATATATTACCATCATCATCATCTCTCATCTTAATGCGATAGATACATATAAAATCTTAAACTTATATCAACACATTAATATTTTTAATATTAATTATTTTTTATATTTTTAAATAATTGTGTTGTTGTATTTAATTTTAAATAAAACTTCAAAATAAAATCTCTAAATTTCCACCCAATATAATTAATATTCATCCCAAAAAACAAAGCCACATATAACACCAAGTTTCGAATTGCAAGTAATGGATACAATTTCCACCCTTTAAATCAAGTTAAAGTAACACTTTAATAAAGCCATATTTATTTGTTATTGTAATTATTGAGTAGACAACATCACATGTGAATTTAGGTGGTGTGCTTTCTTTGTAGGATCAAAAGAGACCTACGATATTTTGGTGAAATATATATACATTAATTATTGTATATTATTAATATAGTTAAAATATATTTAATATTTTAATATATATATATTTAAACACCTATCACCCTTCACTATTCATAAATATTATAATATATTTTTCGATGAAAGAGTTTTGAGGCTTGGTGAGAGAGTTAAATACCTACTCTATATATACTTCGGTGAAAGAGTTCTGAGGCTCGGTGAGAAAGTTAAAAAGATACTCTATATATTCTTCTTCGGTGAAAGAGTTTTGAGGATCGGTGAAAGAGTTAAAAACATGCTCTATATATTCTTCGGTGAAAGAGTTCTGAGGCTTGGTGAAAGAGTTAAAAACATGCTCTATATATTCTTCGCATATATTCTTCGGTGAAACAATACTCTATATATTCTTCGGTGAAAGAGTTCTGAGGCTCGATGAAAGAGTTAAACACATACTTTATATATTCTTCGCATATATTCTTCGGTGAAAGAGTTCTGAGGCTCGGTGAAAGAGTTAAAAACATACTCTATATATTCTTCGGTGAAAGAGTTCTGAGGCTCGGTGAAAGAGTTAAACACGTACTCTATATATACATTGGTGAAAGAGTTTTGAGGCTCGGTGAAAAAGTTAAACACGTACTTTATATATTATTTGCATATATTTTTTGATGAAAGAGTTCTGAGGCTCGGTGAAAGAGTTAAAAACGTACTCCATATATTCTTTGCATATATTATTCGGTCTGCGGGCTGGGGTGGGCACGGGCGATCTGCAATCAGGTTTGCTGATATCAGGTGCACACATTCCTTATCTTTTTATTTTTCTAATACACATTTGCTCATATAATTTCAAGTATGAATATTTCACCACAGTTACCAAAGATTACCAAGGGCAAACCTAGCACAGTTACTCTATAAGGCCTTTATGAGTATATAGAGTCTTTATAGAAACGTAGAGAAGAAAGAGAAGCCAAGCTACAAAAAGAGTTAGAAGCCATGTTGGGAAGTAAATTTGCATCTCTTGAAGACACGATCCAAAAAGAAATAGAAAATAAAATAGAACTTCTGGAGAATAAAATGGATGCAATGGAGGCTAGATTGCATGTTATAGAAAAACAAAACCAAGATACTAAGCAACCATCCCAGGAAAGAGATGCTGATACTTTACAGAGTCTTAAAATGAAAGACATGGTTAAAGAACTAGAAGAAAAAGCTAATAGCCACCTCACCCTAAATAATGTCGTAGATAAGTTAGATATCAAACCAATTAAAGATGAAATGAAAAATTAATAGAATTAGACCACGAACGTAACAAAAGGGCCTTGAACCTTATAATATTTGGTTTAAAAGAAGAAGTAGATGAGGATACTTTAGCCTTAGCCCAGATAGAGTTACATAATATATTACAAATTGAAACAGTGTGTCTCACAGAAGCAACAAGGTTGGGGAAATTAACCGAGAATAAAAGAAGACTAATCCGCATAAAGGTGAGCTCCATTGATCATAAGTATGACATACTTAGTAAAACCTCAAGTATAAAAGGAACGAGAATATTCATAAATGAAGATTTCATTCCAGAAGATCAAGCATAATTAAGAAAGGAGGTTCAAAAGGTAAAAGAAGCTAGAAAGGAAGGAAAATGGGCAATAATCAGAAATAGAAAAGCCTTTATTCGAGATAGAAACCAAAAAGATAGTAATCAATAGAAATTAAACATGCTCTAGATCCTTTCTTGGAACTGTCGGGGCTTCCCATGGAACAAAGTCCCTATGCTAAGTTGGATTTCAAATGATGTTGATATTATTTTGCTTTTTGAAACTTGGGGGCATGAAGAATCTAAGGTCCCTAACATAGATGGCTTTACACTATGGTCTAGCTGGAACAAGCGATCCTCTCGTAGAGGCATTGGGGGAATAGCTTGTTACATTAAGAAGACCATCTCCCCCATGCTAGGATTTATAAAAATGACCCTCACAACCAATATCAAAGACATTAATAATAAAAATTCCTACATAGTAATATGTTATTTCCCCCCATCAATTCTAACTTCTATAAGAAGAAGAATCTAGATAAAACTAACCCTTACAATGGTTTAGAGAATGATATTTCTAGACTAAGGAATGATGGTAATATCCTTTTAATAGGTGACTTTAATGCTCGAACTTCAAACAACCAAGCTATTATTCTAAGCAATCATTCCAACCCTAATCCTCTCTGGTTAGATGAAGACCCTACTCTAGCTAGTAGGTACAAAAGGAGCTCTGAAGACCTCGGGGAAAATTTCTTTGGGTCAGAGCTAGTCAAGCTCTGTAGTGCTCAGGATCTCATAATTTGCAAAGGTCTAAAGAAGTGGCCCAATTCCAGCAAGATGACCTGCATCCATGGACTTGGTAGCAGAGTGGTAGACTACGTTATTTCTGATCTCCCATTATACAATGAAATAATAAATTTTGACATCTTAAACAACATGAACCTGACTCTGATCATAGGCCTTTACTTATAACTCTCAATTTTTTCATGCATAGAGTTCCCACAGAAAATAATACTTACAGCCAAAATAACTTAATATTTGATAGAAATAAAAATGATCTCTTTCTAAATGAATTAAAAACTAATTTTCTTCCTTTATCTAGTATA